>JAFVLL020031203.1:74769-104769 GCA_021397915.2 Tor tambroides
GGAAGGTCGGCTCCACATCAACTGCCTGGAAATGCTGGCAGTGTGTCTGGGCCTTCGCACGTTTCTGCCAGACCTAACGGGACACCGCGTTTTAGTCTGTTCAGACAGCATGACGATGGTGTCCTATATAAATCGCCAGGGCGGTCTCTCCTCGAAGCGCCTCTTCACTCTGGTGAAGTGCCTCTTGGAATGGGCTCAGCTCAACTTGCGCTCGCTGAGAGCAGTGCATGTACTGGGCAGGCTGAACCAAGGAGCAGACATGCTGTCTCGGAGCAACGTCCCCTCGGAAGAGTGGACGCTCCACCCTCAAACGGTTCAGAAAATCTGGGAGATCTTCGGCAAGGCAGAGGTCGATCTCTTCGCCTCAGAAGACAACTCTCATTGCCCAACTTACTTTTCAAAGGACAGGGTCAATTGTTTTCAAATTGACAGGGTCAATTCTTTTCAAAGGTTGGGCCACGTCTGGCCCAACCTCCTCCTTTATGCTTTTCCCCTGATTGCTCTGATTCCACAGGTAATCAGGCGAGTCAGGGAACAGAGACACAAGGTTCTGTTGGCGGCCCTGCTCTGGAGGAACCAGCACTGGTTTGCAGAACTGTACCGGCTGCTCTCAGCTGCCCCGTGGCCCATTCCCCTGAGTCCTCCTCTCTCAGGCGAACAGAACGATATGAGATCCCCAGCCCAAGCTGTGGGCTCTGCACATTTGGCCTCTCGATGGGAGCTTGCGAACCCCCCCGAGAACATGCTAAATACAATTTCTCAGGCTAGAGCACCGTCTACAATACGCCTCTATGCCCTTAAATGATCTGTCTTCTCCGTCTGATGTGCAGCCCACAGCGCAGACCCATTTTCCTGTGACATATCTCTGATATTGTCCTTCCTGTAGGAGCTGTTGGCTAAGGGTCGTTCCCCTTCCACGCTCAAGGTCTATGTAGCAGCCATAACAGCCTCTCACGCTCCTATAGCCGGCTAACTGGTGGGCAGGAACAACTTAGTTGTTCATTTTCTGAAGGGGTCTAGGAGGCTCAACCCGCCTCGCCCCGTCACAGTCCCTACATGGGATCTGCCCACGGTGTTGAGGGTTCTGAAGAGCCCTCCCTTTGAGCCGCTACAGTCCATTGACCTTCGCCCCCTGACGCTTAAGACCGCTCTGCTACTAGCGCTAGCATCGGTAAAGCATATGGGAGATCTACAGGCGCTCTCTGTGAGCCCCGCCTGCCTCGAGTTCGGGCCCAACAACTCTAAAGTCGTCCTGAAACCAAGGCATTGTTACATACCTAAGGTGCTCTCTACTCCATTCAGAGCACAGGTTTTAACTCTATCGGTGCTTCCTCCTTTGGAGCAAGACCAGGAGTTGTATATACTCTGCCCTGTCAGGGTGTTGAGAGTCTATACTGAGCGTTCCGCCCCGTTCAGGCAGTCAGATCAGCTATTTGTATGCTTCGGTGGCCGCACCAAGAGTTCTCCAGTCACGAAGCAGAGAGTTTCCAAATGGATAATTGACGCTATTATGCTAGCGTACTCTTCTTTGGGCCTTCAATGCCCCATGGGAGTAAGAGCCCACTCAACTAGAGGCATTGCCTCTTCCTGGGCCTGGTCTAGCGGTGTGTCCATTGCAGAGATTTGTGCGGCGGCCGGCTGGGCCTCACTGTCCACATTTGCCAGGTTTTATAATCTAGACGTCCCGACCTTACAGGCTCGGGTCCTTTCTGCATAAACAGGGCACTCTGTCATATGACAAAACCAGTGCTTGGCGTTTGCCTTCTCCATGTATGCTCTTGGCCCTCACTGAGTTCCAAGGAAAATACTTGGTTCCTCTGGGCCCCCTTGGGTGCCTAAGGCAAGTTCAGTATTATTCGTTCCTCTAGCATAGCACGGCGGGATTGTACTGGTTCCCCATAGCGTCTTAAGCAGACGCAGTACAAGTAAAGTATCGATAGGGAACGTACTCGGTTACTTACGTAACCTCGGTTCCCTGAGATACGGAACGAGTACTGCGTACTTTGCCGTGCTGTGTAGCTGCACGACTCAGTAGTCGTTTCAGTCGAAGTAACCTGAGATCCTATGGCGGAATGCCCGCTTATATAGCCAGATGACCCTGCCCCTTCTGGTGGGCTCTGGCGGGCTTTGTCACCATAGGCTCATGCAGCTCCGCTGCCGAGCCATTGGTTTGTTTTTTATTTCGCTGCATGAACCAATGGCCGTGCAGTTACACTGTGTTATTGAAAGGCTTCAGTCTTCGGAGAAAAAGGAGTTTTCCCCATAGCGTCTTAAGCAGACGTAGTACTCGTTCCGTATCTCAGGGAACCGAGGTTACGTTTGTAACCGAGTACGATTTTTAGGGCATTTCGTGGTACTAAATTATATTTATTGAATAGTTATGATCTATTTATTACATAAAGTAAATGTTAAAAAAAAAACTAAATAAACAAAAAAGTTATAGAAATTTAAGTTCATCACTATGAAAAATGCAGAAAAATACAATTTTTATATGAAATATATATTTTCCAGTACATGCTTTACTCTAAAACTGTGTGAAAATCAAAGCCATAAGTCTAAACAAGTTGTGTTCCAAATTTGTGACCCTGGACCACAAAACTAGTCATAAGGGTCAATTTTGAGTTTTATACATCATCTGAAAGCTTAATAAATAAGCTTTCCATTGATGTATGGTTTGTTAGGATCGGACAATATTTGCCCGAGATACAACTATTTGAAAATCTGGAATCTAAGGGTGCAAAAAAATCAAAATACTGAGAAAATCTCCTTTAAAGTTGTCCAGATGAAGTTCTTAGCAATGCATATTACTAATCAAAAATTAAGTTTTGATATATTTATGGTGGGAAATTTACAAAATATCTTCATGGAACATGATCTTTACTTAATATCCTAATGATTTTTGGCATAAAAGAAAAATCAATAATTTTGACCCATACAATATATTTTTGGCTATTGCTACAAATATACCCCAGCGACTTAAGACTGGTTTTGTGGTCCAAGGTCACATTTGAGGTTGATATCTCAAAAAAATGAGCTTTCAGTAAGATTCTGTTTGGGCGCAGTACCTAACGTTTCCACTAGATGGGATTCACTTCCAATTCATTTCCAATACGGCCATTTTTGACTGTGAGCATTAAAAGTGTGTTTGTTTTTTTCAGGACTATCTAACCTTTTTTTTTGTGCGTGTGTTCACATAGAAAACGCCAAAACCTTTACAAAGTTCCATATACTTGCAATGAAGTAAAACATTTTTAAAAAACAAAAACATAAAATTGTTTGGTCAAAAAAGAGCAAACAGCACAAGAGGATTAAAAAAAAAACCCTTCATTCCCCTTTTTCTCTATATTACTCCACCTCTCTCTTACTTCTGTTTCTCCCTCTCATATATTCCCAGACTGATAAACGTAGATGCATCTGTTCTGGTGGGTTTTGAAAGGTCACTGGTCTGTGCCTATGCTTTTGATCTTCCTGTGCAGCTGGGAAAGTCTTTATACGGCTCTGTTAACGTCATACTTACCCTGGCTACACACTCCCCAGGGCCTTCATGATGTCATCAGTAGGGGCTCAAAGGGCTGGGACATTAGGGCCAAGAATGCTCAGTACAACATAAAATTAGTGCCATGAATCTATATCAACATGGCAGTATACCAGGAATGGAGCCATAGTGCACAGTATCAGTAAGGCAGCTCAATGATTTACAAGTATCACTTGTAATTCGAATCAGACCCTGACAAAGTTCTTGGTGGTAACGGCTATGAACTTTTTTTGTGCCAGTCTCGGTGTAAATAACCTAAGGGAACTGACATTCTCATCAAGAGAGCCAAAGGGGAAAGATGGGCTGGTGCAGCTTGTGGCATTTGCTATAGGCCAAGTTGAACCCATAACGTTCCTGCTACAGGCCAAAGACCAAACCACCAAACCTTGCTAGAGGGCATAAACAGCCTCCCAACTCACCAAAGGTGCTTCCAGCTTTCAGAAACTTTGTTTTTATTATGTTTTAAATAAAAAAAGTAAATTATTTTTTATAATGTTCAGGATGCAGTCCTGCTTTCAGTTAAAAGAGCCAATTTCCTTTATCGTATCACCTATTTTTTACTCTAGAACACAAGTGCATTAGCTGAACCGGCCTTAAAAAAGCCTTTTTTTTTTGCATGATTTAACCTAGAGAAGCTTTTGATAAGTATAATACCATTACTGTCCGATTTTATTGCTAAATAAAATTTTATTTCTTACTTAAACCTAACCTTGACTGACATTTTTATATATTTAGGTTTTTCCCTGCTGGAAAAGGAACTAAAATGCAATGGGGTCAGATGTGCATGGTTAGAAATCCCAAACATCTTTGAACTGATTTCATGAATGATGCAACAAGTTCAGTTGTGTTATTTGTGCAAAGTTCAGTGAAGCTGTCCATGGAAAAAGAAACACAAGCACTAAGAAAAAAATATAAAAATAAAAAATGTGAAGCAAATTTTGTTAATTAAAATCTGTATATGTAAAAACTCAATAAATCATTTAACATTTTACTGTCAATTAATGTGTGTTGCATTCTACAATATTAATAGCAAATGTCTGACAAAAACCTGAAAAATGAAATATAAATAAATACATTTATTTGAGACAAATTTATCTAGTAGACAAGAAACAATTAATTGTTTATATATTAAATTATTGTATTTATATATTCAGTTGCATGGAATACTTTCCTCAATTGAATTAAGTTCACTGAATGTTATTATTTTTGAGTGTACGTGATGATTATTTTGTATAAACACAAGAGTTTTTCTAACCTTCCTGGGCACTGATTTTTCCCCCCTCCAAATGCCACAAACCCTTCCAAGTGGACATTCTTTTCTAAATCTGCCTTTTCCCATCGTTCCTGTGGGAAGAAAAGTTTCATTAAAAATAATCCACTCAGACGATGGCCAGTCCAGAATACACCATTTGAGCCTGTCTTCCAGCACTCTAAGATTTAATTTAATAACAAGACATATTCACAGTAATCTCTAAATAACTCTCTATGCAGTGTCCATCTGTTCACTAATGCAGCTTTATTGTGGGCATGAATCAATAATTGCTCTTGAGTTGCATCAAAAAACTTAGAAGTCTTTTGAACTGGTCAAAAAGTCCAGCCTTCCAAGGTTTTCATAGATTCAAAACAATAGTTTTCCGATGCAAAAGACCACTGAATGTCCATTTCGTCAGAAACCATATATATTCATTGTGTAAAAGATTTAGATTCCATTAAGGAAAATGGAGAAAATTCATTTAAGTACATTTCCACTCTACAAAAGAGTTGATTTGAAACTAAACTTATCTTTTGCTAAAAACAGCATTTAAAGCATATAGATGTAGGTCTGACTCAGTCTCTGTGAGCTGTGCTATTTCCTTTAGGACATTAGTAGACAGAAGTGTAATGGAATCTCTATAGGCATTTGCCGGAAGGTTAATTGTGAAGATAACTGTCAGGCTTTCCTTGAACACATACAGACCTATTATTCCTGTTTTAATGGAGCACATCTGAAGTTTTCAAGCACATTGTGACCAGACAAAATGGAAGGAGGAAGTTTTATTGAAAGAAAATACCAATAAAAGAGATGCCGGTTCCATCATAGAGCAAAACAAACTACGTAAAAAAAAAAAACCCTCAAAAAGTACAGGAACATTTACTAGTAAAGCACTTTACCTGCTATAAAGAAAAACATTTTATGAGCATGTGTCTTGTGTCTATTTTTTTTTGGTTTATAGAGGAATTTCTGTTAACCTCATCCTGTGGCTGAGGTCATTCAGAAGGGTCAAGTTACTCACAGGTTTGAAATCTTCCGGGTCTGGGAAATACTTGGGGTTTCGGTGAGCCCAGTAGGGAGACAACATCAGCATGTCTCCAGGTGGGATAACATAATTCTGAAAAGCAGAAAACATGCATACAGAAAAAAGCCTGGTAATGTTTGCTTTGTAGCCTGTATGAGTCAAAGGGCAGATCTCAATACACTGATATGTAATTATTAATATATAGCTTTATATATACAGACTGCACTTATAGGCCTATGCATAAAAACACTGAAATAAAATCCATTGTACGCTGCATAATCTGTCGTGGCTGACCTGTAATTTGAGAGGCCGCACTACTTTACGAGTGATGGCTCCAGGGGCCCTCAGCCGAATGGCTTCCATGATACACCACTTCACATATGGCATGTGCTGTAAGTCATCCAGGGTCACCTTTGTCTTCTCTTTGTCTTGAATGCAAAGCAAACACAGTATTGACTATCCATAGCTTTAAGTACTACTGATGTGTGCTTAAGAGAAAGTTTCATTCAGTAACAAAGACTGGATAGATTTGTCTAGCACAATGAAACATTTTTACACTTATATTTAACGGTCATGTGCTCTTGCATTGTGCACATAGAGATGCACACATGCACCTCTATATGCAATATGCAAATCATGTTTATTAGTGAATATGGGAAAATTTGTCTTATTTTTGTAACATATTTAATGCAAAAAAGGGTTGAAATGTATTGTAAGACTTGTCAAACACAATGCATGAGAGTTTGCTGCCATCTAGTGGATCATGGAGAAAGTGCCTAAGAACTGAAGGGAAATGTTTCTTGAACATCAAATCAGCATATTAGAATAATTTCTGAAGGATCATGTGACACTGAAGACTGAAGTAATAATGCAGAAAATTCAGGTTCGTCATCACAGAAATAAACTTCGTTTTAAAATATATTAAAATATATTTCACAATATTACTGCTTTTACTGTATTTTTTGATTAAATACATGCAGCCTCTGTGAGTCAAAAACAGAAAATTTTACAGACCCTATACATTTTTAAATGATAGTACACAATGTTAGTTAATGTCTATACTGAAAGCAATTAATGAAATCAGTCTGGGTGAGGCTTTACAGGTTGAAAACCATTGGGTTTGAGATATGGGTTTTACCTTGGTCTCTGAGGGCAGCATTGATCTGATCCATTGCAATCTTATACGCTTCAGGATTGGCCAAAATAAAAGCAATGGCCCAAAATGTAATCTAGAATGAAGTGAAAACATTTGTCAAATCTGAGCTGACACATAGAAAGATACTGTGTAATAGCACTGAACCTCTCACTTACTGGTATAGCATTTGCCAGGGAAGCCCAAAGCAAAAGTAAACCGTAATTGGGTAGATATTTGTCACTTATTGCAGTGGCCAGGTGCTGTAGTAAAGTCTAAAGAGAAAGAGTGACAGATCAGAAACTTTTTGGATTTTTATTAAACAGTGAACAAACACTGCAAATAGATTTCGAATATTATGTTGATTCCAAAATCAAAAATTATTTATGATGATGAGAAGAACAAAACTGTAAAACTTCAAATGTCATACAGTCCTACAAAAAAGGCTTTGAAGCCTGATGGAAACTATTTAGCTCCCTCTATTGGTGCAAACATGTTTATGTACACATTAAACAGACCCATAAGGAAGATTTAGTTTGGCATTAAACTCTGTTTCCTGTGATTCTAGATCAGCATCAGTAACAACAGTAATCCACACAATTTTGGATTACTTGTGAATTATTGTTATTAATTATTGAATTATTACTTGTGATGTTATATCAGCCGTTTAGACACTCATTCTGATGGCACCCATTCATGGCTTGGTGAGCAATTCATGTACTTTTGAATTAGTTCAGATGAAGAAACAAACTCATCTACATCTTGGATGACCTGAGGGTAAGTCGATTTTCAGCAACTTTTCATTTTTGGGCAAACTATTCCTTTAAGTAAAAATTTAAAAGGTAATTCAACACTTTTTTACAAGTCAGCTCTGTTTGGAGAGTGAAACAGTTGGCAGATAAGAACACCACAATGTTGGGTGTAATGCATTACTAAGCAATTCATTTCTGTAATTTAACACTGTACTTTACCTTGAAAAAGTAAAGTAAGGATTACTCTTAATTTTTGTGTAATTATGGTTACATCTAGTGTAATTGCATTGTATGTTTTTAATGTAAAAAATTAAAAGATCATGTCTATCCTTGTATTGCTGAACTGTTCGAAGTTGCCCTGGGGTTTAAAAAGTAATTAGTAATAAGTAATGTAATACTTTTTAGAGAGAGTAATTAGCTGTAGCTAGTAATTAATTACTTTTTTTGATGAACTTACCCAACACTGGAACTTCAGCACTTTTCAGTTTCTGGGGGTTTCAAGGTTTTACATTTTCACTTTATCCCCATGAAGGCCATCATTGTCTTTTATCATGAACATGCGGAGCAGTTTACATAGATTACCTATATTACCTTTCCATCATTCTCACTGTAGAGGGTCTCCTGTGCTTTGATAGCCATATTTCTCAGCAGAGAAAGGAGCCATCGCTTTGAGTTTGCCCATTCCCTAAAGACACAAAAGATGTATCCTTTAACTCTTTGGCTACATTTGTTTTGAATGTATTTAAACAGAAATATACACAGATATGCAAGGCCTTTAGTCCATTTTTTATTTTTCAAGTAATGTATAAACATTATTCAGAAGACTAATTGTGTTTCATAATTGCAGCTTTCAGTAATATTGTGGCACTAGCGCTCACATACTTCAAGAACATGTCTGGGAGTTGGGAGCCGTATTCAAATCCTTCATCATACATTGTGAACTTCTCCAGGAACTCCTGCCTGGTGAGGACGTTACTGGGGGAGTTACATTGGCCTAGTAAGTTACTCATTACTGCTGGATACATAACACTCCTGAAAACAAGAAACAAAGTGTATAATACAGCTGTCAAGAAATAAATTACTTGAAATGATCTTATTAGATTACAAGATTAATGTAGATGAATTATAGCGTATTACGCGCTGCATCACATTTGCTGAATGAAATCCAATACTTGTTTCTTATTAAATTGCAGGTGCTGATTTCAAAAATAGTGCCTGTTTTCCTCAAGCATGACACACTTTCTTACAAAATAAGACGTGGATTTCATAGCATTTTTGCTTTCAACAACCATTTGTAAGGTGTGATTCAATCCCTTGACAACAGAAAAACTGCCACAAAGACATGATTCTTATCTTCCTCTGAGCCAGGTTACAACTGTTTGTTCTCAGACAATTTTCACATGTACGTATTATTCTGAAGACAACATTTTATGCCTAATTCTGATTTCAAGGTAAGAACTATGGCCAGTGACAAGGAAATGCAAACATGACCCAGATGTTTTCTGTTTTACTACATCCAAACGATGACAATTGTTTGAAAATGACAGATTTTTTGGGGAAAAAGTACTTATAAACGTGTGTTTATATGATATTCTTTGACATTAAATCGAGAATTTTAAATGGAGTATAACATAGTTTCCCACTCCTTTGCAGAATGTAAGTTAAAGGATACATTTTGAATACTATTTTTGAATAATTGATAAATATATTTAATTACTGTACATTATGGGAAATTCTTTTTTTGAACTGAGCATTATCAAATTAGGTAGCATTAGGTCTTTTTTGGAAATCAGCAGAATTTTGTTATAGCTTTGTTATAATTTACATATCATAAGCATAATCTAATGATATACAGAGGCATTATTAAGCACAGAATTTCCCTTTTTGTGTTCACCAGTTGCTGCAAAATGTAAGGCATGTCTACTGTTCACTAAAGGGAACTTTAGCACAATGTACATAATTAATGTAAGAAGACTATACTTGATGAGCTCATTCAGCTGTTCAGATCCCTCACTTCCAAGGTTCTCCAAATTGTCATTAAATTCTTCACAGAGATGAACAGAGAGCATTGCTGTGTTGCCCGGAGTCAGTCTGCCCTTGATTACGGTGGCACAGGTTGGATGGGTTTTATAGAAACAGTCTTTGCTGATAGAAGCTGGACAGGAAACCAAGGTTAACATTATCAAATTATCACAGATTACAATACTGATGACGTTCAGTCATCAGCAGTATTGAAAGGGAGTCAGTCAAGGACAGTAATAAATCATCTTATTGAGTTCAGAGTCTAAGGTCATGTATAAGAGAGTAATGGTATAGATTCAAGAGCTTTAGCAATCGATTATAAATCTAAACATTTACAAAGAGAATTATACCTGTGTTGTGAACAGCTTCTTGCACTGCTTGTTCAAAATCAACATCTTTAGAGGTGAAAAAAGCTCGGAAATCCTCATTTAGGGTCACAAATGTCAGTCTCTTCCCAGCAGCTACAACAGTGAAAACTGGTCCATACTAGAAGAACAAACACACTATATACTTTTAGAAGTTAAGCTTTATTATTTCTATTTCATACAAATGATTAAATCTTATATTAAGATGCAAATTAAGTGAAAAATAGTGCAAAAACAGGCAGTTAAATACATTTATTCAGTGACCCCCCAGAGAACCTTAAAGCACTCTTTTTGTGTGATTTCTTGCCTTGGCAGAAGCAATTACTGAATTTTAGGGCAGTTGTCTATTCAGCAAACCTCTCATTATCTCCCATGCTTTCAGAGAACTGGCACAGTGGTGCCCAGAACAAAAATTGTGTCAAAAAAGGCCACTGTGTGCAGCTTCTGTCCTAGTTGCATAAATTAGTGGTGATGAACTGAACTGTCTTCAAACTCGGTTAGTATGGCACAGCTCAAAAAAACAACACATCAACATAGGCCACAGGGCTCCAGCACAGCGTCTGGGTAATATTTTTGTAGTTGCTAATGAAAGTAGCCTACTAAAAGTATAAACAGCCAGCCATCACAATAAATAAAACAATAATTAACAAGTATGGTAAAGCAAAGATTTTCTAATTTTCTAATATTGTTTATATTGATCATAGTAATAATAATGTGCAATCTGTTACTTTTAAAAACTCTGCTTTAAAAATCAAATAATCACACTGCACTTTTACATTTTTGTACAGTAGGTGAGTGCAACAGGTTCATCAAAATTTGCAGGGGAGGAGCTGGACTTCTGGACTTCTTACCAACCCTGTATGATTTATGCCAGAAATTGTTACCAGCCATTTACATACATTTTTACATATTTAATTTACATTTTTATGTGCTGCTGTGATGTATAACTTTCCCTTCGGAGATTAATAAAGTTTATCCAATCCAAAAACTAATGTTCTGGGTAAAAATGTTGAAATCCCTGAAATCAAACGTCTGAAATCCCACTGCACTTTTATTTGCATAAATAAAAATTAGGCTATATGCAAATCTTATATGAAAAAAATATGTCTATATGCATATGCAAATCATCTAGACTATACAGTTATGATTCTTTATTCAAGTAATTTCCCAATGGACAAACTTACTTGGGCTCTGGCTTGCTGGATGAAATGCATTTATATTTATTATATTTATTTATATTTATGCATTTAGCAGACGCTTTTATCCAAAGCGACTTACATTGCGTTCAAGTTACATTTTATCAGCTCTTGGTAAATGGTAAATGCAAAGGTGCTTTACCAAATTCAAAAGCAGCACCAAATTCAAAAGCAGCACCAAACCAAGGTATCCAACCTCTTATGCATGGAGGAGCATTTGGTTGACTTCTTTTGCCAAAGAGAAGATGAAAAGAAATAATCACAATAGACACAGTCAAAATTAAAGTAATCCATTCCATCGCAAACTAGAGTCCAGTGATGCTAGTCTGAAGCGCATATGATGAGTCTGTGTCAAAAGGTCCTGTTAACATATCTGATAACACCGATCAGCGGTCACGTATCAGATGGGATTTCCTCATTGTGAATGATCTGAGGCATGAAACTAAATCCTCCCACCACACCGCTAACCCCTCCCAACTAACCTCTGCTATTATAGCTTTAGCTCCTCCTACCACAACGCTAACCGCGCCCACTATCTTCACACCCAGCTCACACCATAACATAACCCCTCCTACTATCTGATTAAACCCTCCCCTTATCTCGATAGCCCCTCCCACTGGGAGACAGGTGTTACACGCGCTGCTAGCTCAGCAGTTCAATACGCAAAAATCAATACGCAGAATGAATAAAGAAGAGTTAAATATATCAAATTTGGTGGTTCAACACGTAAGTAAATTTTGTCGTGACTGTTGATCCAATAATTTCTGTGCCGCTGAAGCAAGTAAGTTTTCTTTAACAGTGTCAAGGAATTTTAGATATATTAAGTATATCTTAAATTGAAATTAAAATTAAAGTATTGTGGTATTAAAATTTCTAGAATGTGCTACAGAATAAATATACATATAAAATATATAGGCATACAGCTACAGATTTTGGAAACGTTTAAATTTTGACGCAATCTAATATATAGACATTTAAAAAAATAATAGAATTAAATATTATGTATAATTAAAAAAAAATCGCTTTCAATACAATGAAATAGTAGATTTCAATTTTTAATACCAATATATTTAAGAGAGTCAGTAGAGAAAACGAATACTCTATATATTAAAACATGAATAAGATTAGCTAAATTTGCTTTTACATGTATGAAACAGCACATTTTACAAACACGCCAGCTGACGGCACATCTGTGACGCCACACTCCATCCGGGTCCTCCGCGCCTGGGCCATGACGTCACGGGGTCCAGGAATGGCGGCGCTGTCTGCAGAGAGAAGCAGCCCGAAGAGCCCGAAACTTTATTCTTAACATCACTCAGCGGCTACACGAGCTCCACCGCTCCACCGACGGCCATATCCTCCTCTTAAAGAGCCAGCGCGACGGCGGAACCAAGTCTCGACGCTGTTACCGCTGAATTCCGACGTCCCAGGCTCTATTAGTTTGGTTGACTTTGCGAGGGCCAAAAGACAAGAGCAAAGACAGCGACTAACGGTACATAAAACAACAACAAGCACCCCGAAACACCCTCTTTCGAGTCCGTCCATTTCACTGAAGGACCTTACTTGTGTTTTGCTAGTTTCTTGTCTCGCTCATACACCGAAAGGCACGACACTGGCCTGATAAGGTGAAGCCACCAGCTGCGGGTTTGATGCCACGATGGAGAGTTTAACACTGAGCGATGTCGAGCAGAAATATTACTCTGAACTCTTCCTCTCCTGTGATGTGGATAACGCCAAGAAAGTGGCTTCCAATGGCAAAGTTCTGGACCTCTTCCGGGCGGCCCAGCTCTCAAACGAAGTGGTCCATCAGGTACAGTATGCATCTGATTCAGATATGTGTGTATTAGTCAGCAGATCTGTGTTGTTATGCTTATACACTTAAGTAAGTTGAACCGATGGCTTGAGTTAATCGTTTCAGACATGCTAATAGCTCTAATGGATCATTTGGGCGATGTCAGGAGTGTTTAGACCGATCTGATGAATGAATCTCATTGTTGCTGAGTTGCACAGATGAAGGGTGATGCATCTGGAGGGTTAAACTTTGTTTCCTGTTGTGCAAGTCTGTAGAATTATTAGTTGCGCCTGCTTCCTCTTAAATATCAGCATTAATAGTCATTTTCTGTTTTTGTCATGAGATCTATACACAGTTGATGTTTCTTGAAATGTGATTTTTTTTTTTCTCCACTTATCAGTGGAATATTAATGCAAGGAAGAAGGTTTGGGCTTATGCACAATGTGTGACCCTTTATTTATAGAATAAGGCAAAACAGTCTGTTTAAACTATGAACTATATTTCAACTGATCATAATTTGTTGATAATATTTGATTTCATTCTATTCTGACAGTTTTATACTGTCAAGCTTCTGTTTGGAGGTTACTGGTTCTTGAAGTGTCATTGAGAGGTGTTTGTTTCTTCTCTGATGGTTGGTGCTGATTACCACTTTTCTGTTGCTGCAGTCAGCACTGTTAGAGCATACCAAGTTTCAAAAACTTGTGGTCTTCGTAGTTTAATTGCGTCTAGGTTTGTGGCGAGAGTTTCATGAAGGGGTGTGTCCATGAGCTGCTAGTGACGGCTGCATTTTTTAACTTGTGTTGATCTTGTCTGAGCAACAGATTTATTGATCTGTAATACTGAAGTCATTGGCAGGGGTCATCAAGGGCATTTCATTGTAGGTTTGCTTGTGAGAAATATCAACACATTTTGTATGTTGTTTCTCTGCTAATGGATTTTTAATGTTTTACCTGGCTGATTATATATATTAAATATTATTAGTTTTCTGGTTTAAGTGAGTTCTATTATGTATACTGCCATTATATTGGTGATTGACCAGAGTGTTGTCTAATTCATGGGATCCATGGTTGATAGAGAGATATTGTAAAAAATGAAGTGTTGCATTCTATGCCTAGCTTTGTAATATCATCTTTGTAACACTAGCCTATATTAATGTATTTACATACACTACTGTCAAAAAGCTATTTCAAACATCTTATGTTCTTTTCATCAAAGAATCCTGAAATGTTTCACGGTCTCCACACAATATTGCACGGCACAAGTGTTTTCAGCATTGATAATAATAGGGAATGTTTCTTGAGCAGCAAATCAGCATATTAGAATGCTTTTTGAAGGATTATGTGGCACTGAAGACTCGAGTTATGGCTGCTAAAAATTCAGCTTTGCTGTCACAGGAAAAAATTAATAAAACATTAATTAACATTAAAATTAATTTAAAATTTAAATTGTCACTGCTTTTTTTCTCTGTTTGAAAATAAATGCAGACTTAGTGAGCATAAGAGACTTTTTTCAGAAACATAAAAAATTACTGACCCTACTTTTTTATTTTTATTTATTTATTTTTTTTTAAGTTTTTGAGCTATATGTATATTATTGTTGTACTGTACATAGTCATATTCTTTTACATTACATTCTAATCTTACTTAATACATATCAATTTGAGAGGGACAATTTTATCTTTAGCTGTTTTGTGTTTTTTTAAATAAAAAAAAAAATTTGAAATCAAATAATTGGCAGACCATTTCACTGTTCATTAAATGTTCTTTCAGTTAACTCAAATCCAGCTTAGTGCTTTATATTGTGTGTGTGTATGTGTGTGTGTGTTTGTTTATTTTTTAAACAGGCATTAACTTTATTAACTTACACTCACTTCTGGTCATGCCATTGTATGTTCACCTTTGTATTCTATGCTAAGGTCAGTTTATCTGATTGATAGTTCTGTTTCCATTGTTCTAGATTACTGAACTTTGCGGGGCCACACGCCTCGGTCATTTCGGTCGGAGTCAGTTTTACATTGCACTGAAGCTCATTGCACTGGCCCAGTCTGGACTGCCCCTGCGTGTGGAGAGCCTGAACAGTGGTGGGTAGCAACAAACCTTCTTAAACCCTTTTATAGCTGTTTCTGCATGTGTGTACCGTATGCACCAAATCAAAATGCTCTTTTAATGTAAAGCTATCACATCCATGTAATTTTGTAGACACTCATTTTACAAATGAATCCATTGTGGCAGTTGCAGCCCATTACATAACAAGAATTAGAGGATAATCTTACTGCCTCTTCGATGAAAAGGACTGAATGTGTATATTGCAAACACAAGAGCCGTTTTTAATGCTGGTATTGAGGTTTGAGTCCTGGAATAGTATGTTGTAAATTTAAATTGCTTGTATTTTTTTCTGTTGTATTTGTATATTTCTGTGAAATGCTTGTTTGTGCCTTTAAGCCAAATGCAAATGCTTCTGTTTGTTTATTTACTATCATGGCTGTTCTCTATATAAACCCAGTCCCTGACAGGAAGCCCTGTGCAAAAGCACTACATGAATTTTGGGAAGTCAGACACAAGGCCTTGTAAAAGAATGCGAAATTGACAGTGGTATAAATAAGCAGGAAATAAGACCCGGCTCGTAGCCTTGAAGATACTGCAAGAACATGAAGACACAGTCAACAGGAAATTGCTGACAGTACCCTGGAGTTTATATAGGCTTTGGATAAACTTGGTTTCTATTGATTTCAATTCCATTGATTTTAAAGTTAGTAATGAAAATGTTCGACCTTGGTAGTCAGGTGTTTTGATTCATATTCTGATTAAGCAAATAATATCAGTTTGTTTACAATAGTTGAGTATTAAATCTGGCTCTTAATGTAGAAGTCTAATGTGAAATTGTGTTTGCAGTCAGGGATCTGCCTCTCCCACGCTTCGTGATGGGCAAGAATGAGCAGGAGACGAGGCACGCAGTCATGTTCGCAGACACAGAGAACCAGGGGCCCTACCTTCCCAGACCTCCAGGCCGAGTGCAAGCCAAAAAAGTGTCAGCGCATGAGATGATTCAGCCCTGCGTGCCCACTGTAGATCCACAGGTACTACAGCATACATTCCGCATGCTATTATTGAATATGTTTGGAAATATGAAATCAGTGCATTAGGCTTTATAGGATAAATGTAGCCAGCTAGATATTTATTAGACAACAGTATTGACAAAAAGGGAAAATCGATCTTTGCTCTTAATTTTGCTCTTTTATTTGTTATCACCTGGGGTGTTGTGTGGTAGTGGTTAAAGCACTGATCTGATAGCTGAAGAGTTCCATGAACTCTTTGTGCCAAGGGAATTAACTCCAGGATGCTTCATAGAGTCTTTTTATTAAGTGTACTGTTTTGCATCTGTAAAATGACTATTTGTTTACTTCAGCACGTATCTCTGCTGTTTGAAGGCCATCTGTTTGGCTGGAAGTCTGTAAAGTTACTAAGTAATTAATTTTGTTTATCTCTGGTTCCAGCCGGACACCACATCTCCTGTAGTGTCGCCGCACCAGTCCCCTCCCACTTCACCCCATTCCTGGAGGAAGCACAAACGCCAGGCCAGCGGTGGAAATGTGGACAGACAGCCCTCAGTGCCAGGAGTTGTTTGGCCACCTTTTAGAGAAGCACAGCCAGGTAATCAGTGTTTAATAATACAATCATATATTGTTTAAGTCGCAAAATAAGCTTCCTTACTAACATTAACAAACATTATTATATTATATTATTGATTTATTTAAATATTATAATGTAATATTTGATGTAGTAATTATTTATTATTGAAAGTAATTATAAAGTAGGCAATTCTAACTTAAAGATCAGTTATACATATGGATGTTTGAACTTAAAGGTCACATGATGTACTGGATCTTACTAAATATTTAATATGTGTTATTTGTTATATTGATTCATTCTTATTCTTTTTTAAACTCTTATCTGCTTTCTTTCCTCTTTTTCTCTGTGTCTTGCCTAAGGACCAGTTACAGGTGATGGGATGTGGTCCGCCCATTCACCCCCTCCTGTCCAGGAAAGTTGGGTCAGCTTTACAGACACGCCCCCCTCTAGCACACTTCCAATGCATCCCCCCTCAGCTCAGGTAATGCAATGTGGGCCTCTATGTATACATTTGTTGTGTATACAACGTAATCTGTCACCACTCGACTGCTGTAACCAAGGCCTCTGTGGCAGAACAGATGTTTACTTTTGTGTTCACAAAAGCAGACTTTATTAAATATTTGCCAAGCCCAAGTGAATGCATGTTCAGAGAATTACCGGTCATACAAGAAATTCAAAAACAAGGTAGTTAAGCATTTTTTGTTGTTTAAGCTATTTAAAAAAAACACAATTGAAATCCTCAAATTTAAACTTAAGCAGGACAACTGTTTTCAACACTGATAATAATAAGAAAGAAGAATGATTTCTGAAGGATCATGTGACACTGAAGACTGGAGTAATGGCTGCTGAAGATTCAGCTTTGCCATTACATGAATAAATTCCATTTTTTCCAATTCCATTTTCCAAATTAAAATTGAAAATAATTATTTTAAATTGTAATAATATTTAATGATATTGCTGTTTTTACTGTATTTTTGATCAAAAAATGCAAAACAAATTC
The DNA here is from genome assembly GCA_021397915.2 of Tor tambroides. Taxonomy (NCBI): domain Eukaryota; kingdom Metazoa; phylum Chordata; class Actinopteri; order Cypriniformes; family Cyprinidae; genus Tor; species Tor tambroides. The sequence goes on from JAFVLL020031203.1 coordinate 92,469, forward strand.
TTACCAAAAATTCAATTCAATTCAATGATTATTTATTTGTATAGCGCTTTTCACGATACAAATCGTTGCGAAGCAGCTTTACAGGAAATTAAGTTTCTACAATATTTATATATTGTAGAAACTTAATATATTTAACATATGGCAAAATTTGGTAATTCTGAGGGTTGAATGAATGGTAGTGTACATAATATAAGTGTATTACAAAATCTAATTCTTATTTTTTTCTTCTACTCCAGCCGGAGAGCACAACAGTACGAACTGTGCCGTCTGCAATGACCACAAATGAAATCCAAAGACAGACCAGCGGTTATGATGACCCCTGGAAAATCACGGATGAGCAAAGACAGTATTACATAAACCAGTTCAAGACCATTCAGGCTGATCTCACTGGTTTAATCCCTGGTTAGTGAGACCTTGTTTTCAACAGTAACTGCCTTTATGCTGTTTTCTGTTTTAACTTACCAAGCTAAAAATGTATCCATTCCCTATTGTTCAGGCTCAGCCGCAAAGGAATTCTTTACAAAGTCGAAACTGCCTATTCTAGAACTGTCTCACATTTGGTAAGTAATTTTACATGAGTTACACTGTCTTTCTTTGTTCATTTTGGATGACCTTGGTGTAGATTGTCTGAAACAGATGTGTAACCAAGAACTCATGCATATGTTGCCACTCTTTAACAGCATCAGTTGATAATCTTGGCCATTTGCATTCAATTTGCTGATGTCCTGTCTTTGAAAAAGGAAGTTGTCCCTGGTATCTGTTTCTTTGTGCCTTAAAATATTCATCTTATCTATATTGACTGACCTGCTTTACCTTGCAGGGAGCTATCAGATTTTGATAAAGATGGTGCACTGACCCTGGATGAGTTCTGTGCTGCGTTTCATCTTGTGGTCGCTAGGAAAAATGGTTATGACCTTCCTGAAAAGCTCCCCGAGAGCCTAATGCCAAAGCTTATTGACTTGGATGACTCAGCAGGTAAGCAGAAAAGCCTCACGCCAACCACAGCTTCAAATTGGGAGATATGCAGCCCAGTTATTTCATAACATTTCACAGATCTGCATACAGAGTGCTTTTTAAAACCTTTTCTGAATATGATATGTGCAAAGTGCCATTTCCGTATGCACAGAGGTATATAAAGAAATACTTCTGTAGTGTAATTACAATAATTTATTTGTGGCCACTTGCCTAGACACATACACTACCATTTAAATGTTTGGGGTCTGTAATTCTTTTATTTTATTTTATTTTATTTCTTTATTTTTTAAGAATACGGTTGTTCAGCAAGGGCACAATAACATGAATAATGAACATGAATAAAGCTGAAAATTCAGCTTTGCCATCACAGGAAAAAAATTACATTTTAAAATAGAAACATTTTTTTTTAAATTGTAATGATATTGATATTGCAATATTACTGTATTACTGTATTTTTGATCAATTAAATACAGGCTTGGTGAACATAAGACACTTCTTCCAAAAACATTTAAAAATTGTATCAATTTGATCAACTTTTGAAAAATAGTTCAGTTATTGTGTTGATTTTCATATTCTTTCTGTTGTTTTACATAACACATTTTAAACTGTGTTTTTAACATTTTCTTAAAACCAGGCTCACTGCAATAGTAAAAATGCTAAAAGTGCTAAAATCTTGGTTTTCGTCCTAACTAGCCAATGTTCTGGGTTGCAGTAAACTGATTTGCCTGAAATCTTGATCCTCATAATTACATATAAAGTCTAAAAAAATGTTCCAATTGGTTGTGATATTGTCACTTCCCAGCGTTTTAGTTTCATTGTAGTCAGAGAACGAACTTGCTTCTAATTACAATATTCTAACAGCATCATAGGAAGTGAGTCCGTATCTTAGCAACAGTTTTCGCATATTAAAATGGAATATAGAATGTGCCCTTGGGACCCTGAGAGTCCTTGTGAAGTTTTATGATGTTTGTGAACTTTCAGATGCAATATTATTCTGCTGATTCCATAGTTATGCTGAATGATGTTCATGTGTGTGCATGAAGTCTTTATTGTCTCTCTGTATGTTTCAGGAGTTCCAGAACCTGCTCCTGAGGTGGGCTTTTCTGCTTCCCCTGTGGAGGTCACTCCAAATAAGTCTCCTTCCATGCCTTCCCTGAACCAGAACTGGCCTGAGCTCAATCAAAGCAATGAGGTTTGGACTTTGGTGTTCTCAATGTACCCTACCTCTTTCACTCGTATTTGTAGTTCTGTCTGCCTTTGTCTTTATGGGAAAATGAAACTAATACTCTTCTGGTCAGGAGAAAGTGGTGTCAGCAAAGCACATTTTCATCTCCAGACATGTAACACTCTCATGAGAATTGTTGTGACAGTTAATTCTTCACTGTTTTGTTGGGAATGTTGGGAATGTATTATGGGCGGCCTTGTAGTCAAAACTGCTGACCTGAAGTCACATTTTTAAAATAAATCTTTAAATCTTAGATTAACCTCCTGGAAAACTTTTAATGGAATACTCCATATTGTGACACATTTCCAAGTGAAACAAAATATTCAGTGGAAAACAATGCCAGGATTTGATTGGATGGTGGGTGTTTTATACCAGCACAGTGGGCTATAATTTTATTGGTTGACATTATTTTTCAAGGTTATGTCAGCATGAAACCATTTTGGAAGAAAGAAAAGTTAAGTAAAATTTTTACCACATTTTAAAATAAAAGATGATGAAAAGTAACATGTTTCTATGATATCCAATTTCTGCCACAAATAATACTTTGGTAAATAATTATGACAATTCATATAAAAATGATGCGATACTATGTCATAATTATAATTACGGTTTAATTATAATTAAGCTTTCAAGTAGGGGTGGGCGATATGGCAAAAATATATCACAATTTTCTTTAAAAATATCACGATTCACGATTTTATCACGATTCTTTGTCATGTTGGTTTTACTATTTTGCAAGTTGTCTGAGCATTACAGCCAAACTAATTTCCCTGTTATAAAGACAAAGCTTTTCAAGGTAACAAAATTTAAAAAAAGAATGGTGGATATTTAGGCCAAAGTGGGTGAAGATAAAAAATCTTTGTCATTTTCTCTTTGTTATTCAAAAATAAGAACAAGGATACACATTACAAATACACATAATATACAAATAAAACAAACAGTGCTTTGTTTTCAGGTACAGTAGGTGTATTTAGTAGGTGCATTTAAGAAAGTGAATGAACAAATCTAAAGCTAAAACACTAGTTAGTTTGATTCCTATTAAAGCAACTGTATTAAAGTTTTTCAGTCAAGAGTAGTGAGTGATTTTTCTTGTTGTGTTTTGTTGTTTAATTAAAATTAAAGGAATAGTTCACCCAAAAATGAAAATTCTGTCATTTGTCTGTCAGTTCTGTCTAGTGTTTTATTTTTATACCATCATTTACTCACTATCAAGTTGTTCTAAACCTGAATAAGTTTCTTTCTTCTGCCGAACATAAATGTTATTTTGAAGAATGTGGGTAACCAAACAGTTGCTGGTTCCCAGTGACTTGGAGTGGAGACCAGCAACTGTTTAATTACCCACATTCTTTAAAAAATCCTCTTTTATGTTCAGCACAAGAAAGAAATTAATACAGGTCTGGGACAATGTAAGCAATTAAATAATGACAAATTAAATTTTAGGGTGAACTATACCTTTAATGATAACCGGCGGCATGTTTAGTACTGTCCCTTTAAGACCTGCACGCATCTAATATACAGGCACGCATCCGTTTTTCTCTCAACTGTTTACTTTCATTTTAGACATAACCAGCTGAGTCTATATGCAAACCTTGTGTGTTTTGACAGTATTAGCACAAAAGATAACTGGGTAAAAAAGATACACTTCAGGTGTATGCGCTGAGAGAAAGCGCACCTCAGAACAGCGCGTGAATGAATCGTTTAACCGGCAAGGCTTTAAAGCAAATGCAAATAATGTACTTTAGTGATTGCGAATGTCCCGTGAGAGTAACTCTTCCACAGAATTAACACTGATGGGAATGTATGTCGCGCCGTACAGTATATTGAGACGGAGGCGCCAGAACGGCAGCTGATAGAATGTGCGCTGTAGCACTATACTATGATATTTCTTCAAAAGCAGATCGTGGAGACATTTTTATCGTCCACGATCAAAAATCGTCATATCACACACCTCTAGTTTCCAGTCAATTTTATGTCATCATTATGACTATGTCATGTTTCAACTTTTTATGTCAAAAGCATGATTTTTTTCCTTCTATGGCGGAAATTGGCTTCCAAACAATTCACTACAGAATAATTGTTAAATATTGCAAATTAGGACTGGGGACATTTAAGAAAGCAAAACGGGTCAATTTTGATTTCATGTTGGATTTAAATTCTTTTTTTTTTTTTCAATTATTTTATTGGAATATTAAATGCTTTGTCCTATCCCAGCTTAATAAGTACTAAGTACCTTTAATTAAGATATTTGTTGGTTAATCTCTGAAAAAAAAAGTGTAATAATATGGCTCTAGGGAGCTTGCAAAATATATGTTTGAGCATCCCGACTGCTCTGACACAGCAGTATTGGCTCAACCAGTGACAGTGGAGTTTAGGCTGAGACTAACTCTTTGGTCGACCAATGGCAGAGGGAGATGAGAAGACTGATCAAAAAACCTGTTCAGAGAGTAAATTCGTTTGCAGTTTCAGTCGACTGCAAAATTACACACTTCACCTTTAAACGGGTCAGTAAAGTTTTGATCTACAGGATCTAATTATTGGGGGTTCTCTTTTGATGACTACAACCTGTTTCTTCTAAGCTGGTCATTGTAATAGGGAAATAAAATGTGACATTCTCCCTCTCAGCCTATAAGGCCATTAGGAAGACACTTGTCCCTCTGTGGACACTAGAGAATATGCAGCAGTACAATGCAGGACAAATCAGTCTTTCTCCTAACAGTCAGAGTGCGGAGAGGGCACTCTGTTGTTGTATTATGGCCTCTGTTTGCTTGTGTGAGGAGTGGAGTTGCTCCACCTTGTTGACATGTCTTTGCTCTGTCTCTCCAGCAGTGGGAGACTTTTAGCGAACGCTCCTCAAGCTCACAAACTCTGACCCAATTTGATTCTAACATTGCACCAGCTGACCCTGTAAGTCAATCACTCAATGCTCTTTCATGATTAATGATATTCATTAACCCAGTACTCTGTAAATTCTCTCTGAGAGCGCATGTCCTCAGGATAAATTCACAGCCACAGTGCCATCATCAAATGATTCATTTTTGTTTTTCTTTTGCTTGCTGAGCTTACCGGTAATTCTTTCATGCTCTTTCTTTCATACTGTATCATGTAATCCAAATGATGACCCTGCTGGCTGTCCTTTGACGGTGTTGTGATACAGTGTTTGTTTAGTTACTCAGTGCAGGGTTCTTAACTATTCCTTGTTGTTCTTTATAATTGAGATGATAAATCTTCATTAAGTTCAGTGGAACACAGCTGTGGTTTTGCGACAGCAGCGGTTGATGTGCTTGTTTCATTGTAGGACACAGCAATAGTCCACCCTGTGCCCATTCGTATGACACCCAGCAAGATCCACATGCAAGAGATGGAGCTAAAGAGAACTGGAAGCGGTGTGTCCTTTTATGTGCTTTTACAGTGCAAATTTATTTTTTGACTGAATTGTAAAGTTTTGTTCTCAAATTCATTTTATCAAAAAATCATCAAGAGAAAAATCTTTTTTTTCTCATTACTTTTGGTGCGTTATCCATCTAAATCACTGTTGCTATTGCCCGTACACTTGGGGTTAGGGGTTTAGAATTATTTTTTTAGTGATTTTTAGCCCTAAAAATCTTGTTGACCTGTGTTGAAAAAGGGCACCATATGGAGGCATGCAGAAGCACCAATGTTTTTAAACCTAGTTGTTTAATTGAACTAGTAATTTTCAGTCTAGAAATCTTTTCTTCCACAATCCATCATTAACATACACTATCATTCAAAAGTCAGGCTATGTAAGATATTTTTGAAAGAAGCCTCTTATGCTTACCTAGGCTGAAATTAATCAATTAAATTAATCAAAATACAGTAAAACATTAATATTGTGAAATATTTTGATAATTATATTATTACAATTACATTATTACAAACAATAACCCAGTTTATATTTTAATCTCTTTTAAAATGTAATTTATTTCTGTGATGGCAAAACTGAATTTTCAGCAGCAATTATTCCAGTGTCAGTGTTAGGATTAGGGGTTCGGTTTAGGGTTACTTGCATGTAATTATGCAAAATTTATTGTTATTATAATAGTAAGTACATGTAACTTGTGTAACAAGGAGACCTTAAAATACAGTGTTACCAAAAAAATGAACTTTTTAGTGTAGTTACTAGATGGATATATGTAATAATTTGATTATAAACAAATTGGATTATTTACTCTTGGTTTTACAGATCACACACATCCAACAAGTCCGTTAATGGCGAAACCACCAGAACTTTCTGATGAGACCAAGTTAGCAGCAACTATTAAGTTTCCTGGTACCACTGTTGGTAAGCACATCGGGACTATTCAAGCATTTAATTGACTGACAGGAAGTTTTCTCCCGTAATTCATTCAGAGCCATTACCCATCCTTCTTACAGGAGATGGCTATAGCAGCTCAGATTCATTTACATCTGATCAAGAGCCCGTTTCCAGCGCTGTGAACAGACAAAGGTACTTGACATCTTGGAGTGGCACCAAATTCAGACTCACTTTGATCTTTTTTTTCTTCTTTGTGTTTGATGTTGTCGCTAGAAGAAAAGCTAAGATTAACATGGATTAGAAATTATTCAGTGGTTTAGATGCAATTTTTTGTCATATCATGTTTGGTTAGAACATGGTGTGACATTTCCAGTCAAAAAGTATTTACAGCTCATGCTATTACAGGTCTCACTCTGGCACCTCTCCGGAAGGACTGAAGGTTGTGGCTCCGCCCCCACCTCCGCCCCGCCCCCACGCCTCTCACTCACGGTCCTCCTCTCTAGACATGAACAGAAACTTTGCTGCTGTCCCTACAGGTATGTATGCATACACACAAACAGTTATCAGGTAACTCATGGGTTCTTGTTTTGTTGGTGTGCGGTTAGGAAAAGCTGAAGTTCTCTTTTGTGATTACTTCTCCATCAGGTCCGCAGCAGCCGGGTGTAGTTGCCTTTCCCCCAGCAGTGCCTCCCAGACCACTGCCCACACAGGTATTGCCCAGTGGTTAGCAATGCTGTATAAACTGCTTTCAAACAATTAGACAACTATTACACTTTTTCTAGAAGAGTCATTCAATATGTAATGTACAAATCCCCAGACATCAGTGCCACATGGTCACCGTTCGGTAGAGGGAGATAGTCTTCCAGCGCATACCAGCACGTCACCCCAGCAGATGCCAGAACAGCCCAACTTTGCTGACTTCAGCCAGTTCCAGGTTTTTGCTGTCGACCAGCCTGCAGATGATGGAGAGAAACCATCTGACAGTGGACAGGTACAAATGGAGCCATTTATTATGACGATGAAAGATTATGAAGAAAAACATTTTTTGTGACGCAAAAAATATGCACAGATGAATTTTTCAAAAAACTTGAACACATATTAAACAAGTAAAATTTACATTTCTTATAAAGAAATATATATACACTACCCTTCAAAAGTTTGCTTAAGGTTTTTTAAATGCTCACCAAGACTGCATTTATTTGATCAAAATATAGTAATATCATGGAACATTATTACAATTTAAAAGCATTGTTTTCTATTTTAATATTTTTCTATTTTCAATTTTTTTTTTTCCTGTAAAGTAAAAGCTGAATTTTCAGCATCATTACTCCAGTCATCAGTGTCACATGATTCTTCAGAAATCATTCTAATATGCTGATTTGGTGCTCAAGATAAATTTTTATTATTGTCACTAATAAAAACAAAACAGTTTTGCTGCTTAATATTTTTGTGGGAACCGTGATAAATTATAAAATACAAAATACTGACTTTTTCTCTTTCTTTCTTTCTTTCTTTCTTTCTTTCTTTCTTTCTTTCTTTCCTTCTTTCCTTCTTTCTTTCTTTCTTTCTTTCTTTCTTTCTTTAAAAAAAAAGCTCACTGCCCCTAAACTATTGAACTGTTGTTTATATATAATACATATGTATAAATACAGGCAGAAAGATGTGCAGAAACCACCGGGACGATGAGAACAGCAAAGAACGATGTTCAGGCAGAGGAACGAAATGCAACCACTGTCAACTCTGTAAGCCATTCTCTACCAACCAGCCTTCATATTGCATATTACTTCAGCATTATAATCGCTCAATGTATGTTTTTGATAGGCCAGAGTATCAACTCCATTGGCCCCACCCCCTAAACCCGTTCGTCGAAGACTGAAATCAGAAGATGAACTAAGACCAGATGTGGAGGACCTTCCGCAAAAGTCTAACGTCATAGCCACTGTTCTAGCAACCCAGCCCTCAATTCCACGGTAAGATCGACAGTCACTCCACCAGGATAGAAAACGGAATGTTTTGTTTTGTTTTATTTTTCTAATGATTGTGGCATTATTTTCACAATTAAGCAATAAAAATCATAATGTCAATAATTTTCTAGAGACAATTGTATTTTTTTATTATATTATAATTGTATATATAATACATATTTCTATTTGAATATAAATAACATGCAATATAATATATTTTTCTCTTACATATGTACTGGAGTTTTTGTGGAGAGGTTAGCCGAGCAATGTTCACAATGTTTGCTTGTACCCTAAAGTACACTTCCTCTTCATGTTCTGTTTTAAAACAGGTCTATCGGTAAAGATAAGAAGGCCATCCAGGCTTCCATTAGAAGAAACAAAGAAACGAATACGGTTTTAGCCAGACTCAACAGTGAATTACAGCAGCAGTTGAAGGTATTGTGAGATGTCATTGAATATGACCACTTTTTTTCATAAGACAATCTGTTCAAATGTCTGACAATGTGTCTTTTTCCAAATTTTGTCTTCCTAGGACCTGCTAGAAGAAAGAATATCACTTGAAGTGCAACTGGAACAGCTTAGACCTTTTTCGCATTTGTAAACAAGAGTGTGTGTTCGCTTCAGATTGAATGTTTGTGTGTATGAAAGAGTGATTACCCCAGTTTTTTTCTTTTTATTTGTTTTTTTGAGTGGTCTGTTGGATCCTCTGGCAGGATGTCCATTTCAGCCGTCTCCACTCCTCTGCTGACTGTGTGAGAAGAGACACAGTCGCTGCTTCCTCCAGACTGTTTTGTCTCACACAGCCATTCAGAGGGATGGGGTCCAGGAACATTATCCGTTATGGCACTTTGATGAAACAGAAAGTCTGAGTGGTTGTATGTGTAATACCCCAGACATTGCAGGTTATGTTCAGCGTGTGAGGCAAGAGCCTGATGTCATGGCCGGCAGGAGGCTGTATTTCTGGTAAACATGAAGGAGCCTCTTCCCCTCCTGAGTCCCGAGGCAGCTTGTCATGTTCTTCCATGTTAGAGTCACCCGTGTGTGCTCAGACAATCATGTTAGGCCATGCACTGGTCGAAAAGAGGGGAGAACCAATTTTTGGGAGATCGTACTATTTCAGAAGTACGCTTTAGAAAACTGATTATGACAGGCACTTGTTAAAGAGACAGTTCACTCAAAAATTGAAATTCTTTTGGTCACCCTCACATCATTACAAACGCGTATGACTTTACTTTTTTGAAGAAGAAGAAGAAGAAGAATATTGGTGGCTGATCTTTTTCAAATAATGACTGTAAACTAGGACTGGGGATTTCAAGCTCCAATAATACAAAAGAAACTCCAAAAAAGTGTGCTATATTTAAATGATTTCATGGTCATATGATTGCTGTTTGCAAGGAACAGACTGATTTTTTTTTTTTTTTTTTTTGTGTAGTGTTCTTCTGCTGCGACTGAATCATTGAGTTGAAATTAAGCACTGGATCAGTCAAATTTGTGAATGATTCATTCTTTTTTTTTTTTTCCCTGAATCATTGAAAAGATTCAAACTAATCAAATGAATCTTATGTTCACAACTCAGACAGTCACTTCTCTTAGAGCAAAATGGCAAAGAGAATTACGAATAACTTAAATTTCAGTCTCTTCCTCATGCGAAAGCTATTTTATGGCTTCAATGATTTAGAAATATAATGCGCAAGTTGTATGGGATACTTTTATGCTGCTTTTTATTGTAAGCCCTCTCATTATTTCGAAAAGAATGTCCAGGATATTCTTCAAAAATTCACCTTTACCTGAAAGAAAGAAAATCTTACGGGATTTGAGCAAATGACAGAATTGTTATTTTTGGATGAACTGCCCCTTTAATATTTCTTCCTCGCCATACCGGTGGGCGGCACATCTGCGCGTGTTTGTTTCATGTGCGTGAGAGAGTTTGAGGACAACAGTTACAAATGTATGGCATCACAAACTGCTTTCGTTTCTTCTCTTAACACACTGTTGTGTTATTACAAAATGACCCGTTCTACCTTGTACAGTCTTTCACTCTGGGATGGCAGATGTCCCTCTCTCAGTCTCAAATGTTGGCTGTACCTCATACGGTACATCATCTGATTCAGTCCTGCATCATAAACTCTTGTGACATCATCAGTACGTGAACCTGAGACCTGAAACGATGACCGCACTTTCTTCCCTTCGGCTTTTCATTTGTCTTTTCTCATCACTATTTTTGCATGTCGTTCATGATCTCATTTTGTATAAAACGGCTCTTAACGATGAACCACTCGATTTGTATCTGTAACGTCTGAACTAATGTGACGTTTGTGTTGTTACATAGACTTGCACCACGTCTTTCATTCGTCGGTTTGTTTTGACTGATGTCCGTGTTTTTCTTTTACTCATCCTTAAAGCCTTACTTCCTGGTGTGCAGGTTTTCACAGTAATGTATCCCCCCATGTTAAATCAAGGTGAGCCTTTTCTCCCTGCTGTTCAGGCGGATTTACTGTATCAGGGGTATGTTGTATATTGTATGATACACACCTTTTGATCTCATATGTAAATTTGCATTAATTGCTGACTAACAGCAAATGTTCTATTTAATTGCTTATATAATGGCTGTGGGATCATAAATGTTTAACTGCATGGATGTGTCTCTGCAGAATGAACTAGCAGCTGTGTGATTTTTACACAAAATAAAAATGGCACAATATTTTAATAATTTCCTTTTTTGTCAAGCCCTCCAACTGTTTTCCAGTAGTCCAACGTCAGTCACTGGGACGTTTCGTTGTTCGTCTCTTTTCTTCTGCATTCTCGGTCATGCTGAATAATTATAAAAATTCCACTTGTTTTCAGTCTTCTAATTTGATTAGAGAAAAGTGCTAATACAAGCTTAGACCTTTGTTTAATTTAATGCGGATGAAAACAAGGCTGTTGTATAAAGGTACTAGATCACCATTTTCAAAATCGTTTCATGCAGTTTCTGTCTACTGAAAGTTTTTCAGAAAGACATTTTGTAAGCTGAACAATCCGTTTGTTGTTAAATGACAGTACAATCCATTGAAAACTGCTTCTGTCAATCGCAGCCTTCATTTCTGTCAAAAATGTAATATGGCTCTACACTAAGGTCTGTAATCTAAAACCACTTTAAAAAACTAATTTAAACCATAACATTTTAGCATAAAGAATATAAAGAATTGAAGTCCTTTGTAAATTATATATTTAGATATATTCAGATTAATTATTCATTATATTAACATATTCAATTATCTTTCATCAAGATAAGATTAATTCAGGCAGATGTTATTCCAAGGGTAAAATAAAATTTTCTGTGATAGCAAAGCTTATTAACATTACAGCATAAGTGTGAAAGCAGAACAGCTCAGAAATCATTTATTTTTTATGTGCAATTAATAAAAGGCTATGAATTACTTGTGTGCTCTCAGAAGGGATGTGTCTTCAGTCTTGTTTTAGGGTTTCTGCTGTTTGGATGGAGATTGGAAGTTCCACCAGTGGAGGGAAGTGAGTAAAGGTTACAGAAGGTGACCATCAAAATATGTCTGGAAATCTGCAGTGTGAAATGATTTTGCTATGCTGGAAATTTTACACCACATATGTTTAGCTTATTAAGAGGTGAGGAAAATGTGGAATTTTGTGTTTTATTGGTATTTGACAATGTACAGTTGATTATAAGTTCATAAGCACTTATTCTATACAATCTCTGTAGGGTCTCTGAATGTTAAGCAGGATGAAACAGCAGGAATAATGCTAGACAACAGACATCCAGCTACATGGGTACAGCATCTCTCAATGTTTTAATTCTAATTCATAAGGATCTTCTCAAGTGCTTTTCAAGATCTTTTCTTCATTGGAAGC
>JAFVLL020031203.1:107269-160956 GCA_021397915.2 Tor tambroides
AATTGCAGGGATGTTTGTGCAGACGTATCACCTGTCGTCCAACCAGGCCGGCTCCACTGCTGCAGGTGCGTGAGTAATACTTAACACAAGTTTTCCTCAAGCAGGGCTTGCACTCCTCCCACAGAGCCTGCATGGTTTCATTACACACGCTCTGTTGCTCACTCAGCTTCTCCTCCATCTCCTGAGCCTCCTTCAGAGCATTCTTATTATATTATTTATTGTAATAGCACAAGAAAGAAAAAAAGAGCAATTAACTGCAGGGGCCCCAGAAAAAACTTAGTTAAGCAACTTAAACTTAAAAATGTATTAATGTCATTTTATCAGATTGCAGAAACACTTTACTATAAGGTTCAATTCATTAGCGTTAGTTAATGCAGTGGGTGTCATGAAGTAAGAAGTAAGTTTTTCTCAGCATTTATCGATCTAGGTTAATGTTCAAATAAATATATATTACATAATATAAATATATGTAATATAAATATATTACTGTAAATTTGTAATAAATTACCTAATTTTAATTTATACGACTTGAAATGTTGATGCGTTAATATATCTTAAATATATTGTAATCAATCCACAATATTTTTCTCAGCATTTGAGTTTTAATTTAGTTTAATATTAATTTATGAATATACAATTGCTCATTGTTAATTCATAAAAAATGACTTAATGTTCTCAAGTTATACAACTTGAAATGTTAAAAATGTAATGATATATGTAGATTATGTAATTGATCTACATGATTATTCTATCTGTATTGATCTAGGTTCATTTTAATGTATAAATATGTTACTGTTTATTCATAATCAATTACCTACTGTTAACTTATACAAATTGAAATGTTAATTAACTGTATTAAAATATGTAGATTATGTAATTGATATACAGGATTAACCTCAGTTTTATTGATATAGGTTAATAATAATTTAGAAATATACTACTGTTCATTGTTAATTCATAATACATTTCTTAATGTTAATTTATACAACTTGAAATGTTAAAAATGTATTAATATATGTAGATTATGCAACTGATCTACATAATTATTCTCAGTTTTAATTGATAGTTAATTTATGCAATTTGAAATGTTAACAATATTAATATTTGTAGATTATGTAATTTTACCAAGATTAATAAATTCTGCATAGTTCATGTTAAATATTATTTAATGTTAGCTACTGTAAACTATGTAAAATATTTATGTTTAAAATATTATGTAAAATCAACTATGCAACTGTTCAATTTTAAATCTATCTATCTATCTATCTATCTATCTATCTATCTATCTATCCTCTTCCTGTCTCACCTCTTTTTGTTGCATTGTTTTCTCCAGTTTAGACTGGAACCTCTTGTGATCCTCTTCTGTTCGCTCCATCACAGTCTTCATCTCCTTCACCCCAGTGATGGCATTTTCAATCTGCTTATCCAGGTACTTTTCTCCAAGCACTGAGATCTCTGCCAAAAGCAATAACGGTTACACTACTGTCCCTAATTGAGCAAGACAGAAAAAAAAATGCACTTACGATTGAGCTCCTCTTTAGTTGGGGGTAGCAGACATTCCGCAGAGAGGTAGAGAAGAGAAAGTCCCAGCAGAGACAACGAGACCTTCATCTTTGGTGGCTGCTATTGTCCTGGTTTCAGAAGTGGTTTAACACTATGAACAGAAGTCAGGAAATAGTGGGTCAGTTAATAGTGAAGCTTTTTTAACTAGGCTGTGGTTAAAGTGACTCAGCAAGTTTATGAACATGAACAACTGCAAAACCCAGACTTTTAATAATGCGGTTTGTCTGAGGCGCTCTCTGACAGACTGTGTGGGCAATGAATCCATTGTATCAGCGTGTCTATTTATATAGTAGGTCTGATATAAATAGTGGCATTTGTCTTTCTGCAACCTTGATGTTTCTGAACAGAGGGCCAAACAGATTTATTGTGCCATTTTGTACCATCCTGAAACCATTAAGATACCATTTCAGCTACAACATATTCAAAGTACACTGAAAAATATAAATTCTATCATTATTTACTCAACCTCATGTCATTTCATACCTGATGATTTTAAAAATATGGTTTTGCTTTTTTCCCTCCATACATGAAAGTCAATGGGGTCCATTGTTGTGGCTAAAAAATATCTCTTTTGTGTTGTGCAGAAGAAAACAAGTACAGGTTTGGAATGGCACGAGGATGAGTAAATGATGACTCACTTTTGGTTTAACTATCCCTTTAACCAGTATCAAACCAAAAGGCTTTGAAGAACAAAATCATTGGAAGTATAGCAAACATGCAAACATTTATATATTCCCTTCACTGATTACATGGATTTGAAAACAAATCCCCTTCACCTAAAGCTTGTTCTAACAAAATTTAATCCTAGTTGTGTGAGTTTGCAGAAATGTCCAAGTAGATTACCCTTTTTAATAATGCTGCACTTTTAATCATGTTTGATATTTCTAAAGACAAACCACTGGTCATCAACAGCTGCTGTTGAGTTCGTAATTCACACCAGAGTCTAAGTAAACATCATAAAAGCTTTGAGTCAGTCATGGGGACAAGTTTCCAATTTTTAGCCTCTGTACGTGTACATAGAAACCCCAACTCTGCCAAATTAAAGCCAGGAGCCTAGTTACATAAGAAACATGCACAAACGTTGGAAGAGCCAATGAACAGACAGAAATACTGAGTCACATGGAAAGTTGCTTTTTTTGTGATGTAAAATATGGTGTGCAACTTGCAGGTTTTTGCTTTCTCCAAAACCTAACCTTGAAGTTCCTCAAAAATGTTGTTTGTTGCAAGCATATCATTTTATCATCTTCTTGCTTTTGTTTGATTTAATCTTGCCCTTGTGCCTAATCTTGTAATATTTGTTTTGGAATGAGGTTACACATCTCTGGCATGTGTTGTTTATAAGAAACCAAGTGTATTACGCAGATGGCTTGCTCTGAGTGAGGGGATTTGCTTGTTTAATGATATTTTGCTAGGGCACAGTATGCATCCTGAATGCAGTTGACCTGGCTTAGTTCCCTTCATCGGCTTGGGGCTGCGAGACAAATTCCTCTCTGCAATGAAAAAATCAATACAGATTCGCCTAGGGAAGGCACAGACAAACTCAACTCGACAAACAGCCCAGTCAGACTTTTTTTTAGATGACATTAACCACATGAGGATGGACTGTAATTCAAAAACAGCATAAATTATATGTTGTTCTATCTCATGCCTAGTACAAACAGAATCTTGTTTACATTTATGCAGTAGTGGGTTATTTCTCAGTAGTTTGGCAAAGTGCATGAATGCAGCATGCCATTTTATAGTACGTCAAACAGGTATTACATCACTGTAATCAGAATATACATAACATCTTACATAAATGTATATATTATGCACAATTATATAATAATAATATCTATAAAGCCATATTTATATAAACAAGATTGTCAAAATCCTTGTAATGTGCTCTTTGTACTCACCCTGCTTGGATTCTTTTTCTTCCCTGCAGATGGACTGTGCCTCCTCTGATTTGTTTTTATACTGGGAGGCTGGGTGATGTTGACGACGTGATTCACGGGATGAGAATGGCCGTGGCTTTGGACTTTTCCAGAAACTGTTATTGTCAACGGCAGAAGCTCCGTCTGACCAGAAGTGGGCAATATTGCACCATCTCGCTCATTTCATTGTGCTTGTAGAGGCACAGCCTGAACATGGGGTTTACGGGAAAATATGCCTTCTAGAATTTACCGGCAAGGACAGTATGTGGATAATTCATTACTGTCAGACAGTTCCAACATTTAACAGTGGTGAATCACCTTAATGTGACCTGCATAACATCTGCTTTAGCTGTACAGAGAAAAATTCAGTGAATCATGTAGAACTAGTTCATAACAGTGCTGAAACTAAGTAAACAAGTGTGCAGATTATACAAACTCAAGTTTAACCCCAAAAATATTTTAAAACCTAATTTGGTGTTTTAAAAATTTCTTGCTGTTTTATGCTATATTCTATGCTAAAGTATCACCAAAGCTTGGATTTAATCTTTTTGTCAACTTGTTTTCTTTCAGTTAGGACTGTTTTTTTTTTATTTTGTTTTGGAAATGATTGGTAATAGGCCTCATTGATATGAGCTTCAGTTTCTGAAAAAGCACTATTTGTGGATAGTTTTGGCAGTGTTCACTCAAAAACTGAGGTGCATAAGCTCAGATAAATATACATGCCTATGATCAAACATTTCCAAAAAGATATACAAAACCTGTGCTAATTGAAAGAAAACAAGCTGATAAAAAGATTGAATCCGGGGGGGGGGGGGTTTATTATACCCTGTTAGAGCAAAGTCAGTAAGTTTTAGCACTATCATTTTTTTAGGAAAAAGAAAATCCTCCCCTGGTCAAAATGACCAGAACACAACATAAGGGTTAATAAGCACACTTGACTAGACCTGTTGTATGACCTATTTGACCCCATATATGTGCCCAGGTGGCTCCAGTTATATGCCATTTATTTTGCTGGTTATGTAACATTACTCACTATAATATTAAAACTGGACAGAAAAGGCAAAAATGTCAGTGAAAAGTGCAAGACTTTCAGGAAAGACTTATACTGAGACTTATAATGATTGCAGTCATAACAGACATAAACGTGTTATTTTCTGAGGGGTTATTATGTATGCTTTGACCAAAACATGCCATTACTTATTGCTTATTACACATTAAGACAGCAAATCACGCCTGTAGTGGATGAAAACTGCTTTTTAATCACGTCATAGCTTGTCAGGCAGCTTTCATCTCCTAGTCTAGAGTTGTTTTAGTTTTTTTTGGGAGATGTAAAGACTGAGGAACCTAAATGTCAGGAAAGCACAGCTCATAACATTCTGATATTTAGGCAAATGTGATTCAAAGCATGTTTATAAGATGTTTGAGATATTGCACTGTGTAGGAGCATGTCTAAACCCACATTTTCCCTGACAGGACACGTGGGCAAACAAATAACACATCCAGACAAACAGCTGCACTGTGGACCCACACCCTGTTTCCGATGTCATACATCTGTAAAATGTTGTCAAGTCATTCTACAAATATAAAACAGTATAAACTCTGTTTTACTCTTAGACTCTCTTTTTTTAAATTATGGTGTTTGCCAAAGCAAGCATCACCATTATTATTGCTTATACTGATTTGAACAAACCTGTAACCATACAGAAAGTATTAATCTTCAGCAGTAACTCATCCTACACAAATCAGGCGGCTTGTTGAAGAAAGGTGTTTTCTAAACAATCAAATTTAAGATTTTCACCTGGCCAACAATAACATAGAAGTTGGGAAATAGGTCATATCTAGAGACCAGAATTAAAGTGGTTTATTTTGACTTGAGACAATAACTGCTTGGCAACCAACCTTTTTACCCTCACATATTCTTCAGAATATGCAAAAGTCGAATTAATGACAAAGTATTTTGGAATAAAATAAACCTTAAATGTCAAGGGTCTTTGACATGGACTTAATCTTGAATATCCTGTGGCTTTAATTATGTTTTCTTACTGGCAACAGAACAGGTATATTCCGTTTACATCCAGCAAACATGACCTGATCATCTCCGTCGACCCACTGTCCTCTCAAACCTCACCTCATAAAACAATGTCTGTAAGTGGTCCTCCTCTGTCAATATCACTCGCAGCACGCTGTAAGTATTAAACGTTTCACCCTATTTCTTGGCGTTTTAAATGCGATCACACAGGGGTTTCAAATCTACAGGCACGTTACATTTGCCAAAACATTGTTTTGTTCTCCTGCCACTAGTTCAAGGAATCTCCTGTTCTCTTTTTGCATCTTGGCCTACTTTTTAATGTAAAGTTTATAAATAACTTAACAGAATTTAGATTTTTTTTTTTTTTTTTAGTTTTGTCCTCTGGGTGGCAGTAACTCCTATGAAAGGCAGAGACTGTGAACACAAGCAAGAAAGGCTGCAGTTATAACAGTATCTTCATAAATATGTGTTGAAGAGACGTTTACGAAAAACAAAAAAATTCTATATTTAGTTTTTTTTTCCAGAGCAGATTTTGCAAAACTTTGTTTGCATACTCTGAAATGTCACCATTTCTAACATGCGTCATAGTGTGCTACAAAACACTGCAAGTGCCGGTTCTGTAACCTATTTACTAGAAAAGTCATCTGAATCAGTTTGAAAGCATATTAAGTGCCAGATGGTGTTCATGCTGGTCTGTTAAACACTACTCTATTTGCTGGAATTATTTACAGTTTTGGCAAGCAGATGAAAGTTGGTGGTTTTAGAGTAATTTGATGCATGCTAACGCAGCATATGGAAATACACTGGTGCAATTAACAACAGATCATCATTATGCTAAACCTCTCATTCACCTAAAGATACTTTTTTTAAATGCAACAAAAACTCAGAGGTTTGATTTTTCAAACCTTTCAACAGTCCCAAAAATATTCTTTTATACTAGTGAAATCTGATAAACCATAACCATTAAAATACAATTTCATCCTAGCTGTCAGCATATCTCTCTTTCCTCAGTAAACACATAATCAATCTCAGTCTGTTTATTTATTAGAAGCACATTTGCTTCCACATCTGCACACATATTAACACATCTAGAATAGTGAACACCAGCCAAGTGAGAGCTTGCACACAGGTTAAATGAGAAACAGTATAACCTTTTTACTAATTCAGTTCAGTTCAGTTCTTACTGAACTGAGTTATTTCTAGAGCTGCTTTTGTGAGAACAGTGAATTAGGAAGTGTTTAACACAGACTGCAAGGCCAAAAAGTGAATGTAATGGCCAAAAGAAACACTATCAAACAAGTAGCCTACTATTGTATTGTCATTTTTCACACACAGCGGCATGATATTACCATGATTTTTTTGAAAATGTCCCATGGTATTACAGTGCCCTACTTTAAATACCACGGTATTTGAATATGTACGTAATCAGTTAGTGCTCTTCCTGTTAGACAGAACTTTTACTTTCTTTCCTTCTTTTACTTTCTTTGTTTCTCATGTTTCATTTTATCAACTTGTTTTGTTCTCTTAGGTGATCACAGAAGAAAAATAACAGACATATGGGAGAACTGATCTTAAGGTGGAGCAGAAGTAAGCTTGTTTTTGTTATGAACGCATGAGAATGAACGGAAATGTTATATCATCTTTTTTTTTTTTCAAAATCCCAGCTCCATGAATGGTTGCAAAATGTCCACATGGGACACAAAATTCCCAGAATTTCTTGTCCTAAATTGACCTTTCTCTCTTGATAACATGGTAACTGTGTAATTCTATGATGTCATTGAATTTGAGGCCATGATTGACATTTGTTGACCCTTGACAAGTACATGATTGATAGTTTTAGATGATTTTAATTAATCGATCATTCATGAATCCCGCATGCTTAATCAGAAACAGAAGAGTTCAAAGATATGTGTGTACTGTGTGTCTCATGTGGAAGGAGAATGGCACTGCGCAAAAAAAGGTAAAAGTCACTGAGTGACTTCAAAGGCACAGACCATTGATACCCAGAGAGAATCACATTCTATACAGAACTGGTTGAACTGGTTGTTGCTGTTTTCAAATAAGTTATTGCAGATTATAAACAACAAACATATGGTCTTAAAGCAATAGTTTGCCCCAAAATTAAAAAATTCTGTCATCAATTACTCACCCTCATTTGTTGAACGACTTGCTTTCTTTTGTGGAACACAAAATATATTTTGAAGAATGTTTATGCCACCCGTTAAAAAGCGTATAATGACCACAACTGTCAATATCCAACAATGCACAATAAAAGTGGCCCATATGTTGTGTGATATTCCAAATATTCTTAAGTCATACAATAGCTTTGCGTTATTAATAAATTATTAATTACTGAAAGTCTCATATCATATTCATGGTTTAACATATTCAAACCTGGCATGGTGTGATTGATTATGAGACACAGGATATGGTAATCAGTTTAGCATCACTGATGTCAAACCTGGCTCCATGCACCAAATTTGGCATTCAGATGACTTGCATGTTATTTTTATTAAACTATATTATATTTTTATGGTAAAATATCTCATTTGATGTTATGGGGAAGAATTGAAGTCATACAAATTTTAGACAACATGGTGAATAAATAATGACAATTATTCATTTAACACAGTAGTTTTTAACCAGGGGGCCTCAGCTAACTTACAAGGGGACACGGATGACTTTAAAGTATTTAAATGAATACATTCTGATTGATATATCAAACTAATCTACTTATTATCTAAATTAAAATGAAAATATGTGGTTCTTTTAACTTCTGGAATCACAAAATAAATCATGGTTAATTTATTTATTATATAAATACTCCCAATTTGAAAGATTAAAAATAAGAAGATTTGTCATGACAGCAGAAATGCCGAAAATATCTTAACCTTTATCACTTGACTTGATTTCAAACTGAATGCTGATGTTGTTAAATAGAACAAAATAGTGTTTTAGAAAAATGCACCGACTTTAATTGAAAAAGTATGAAGATGCACTTTGCATTTACAAAAGCGCTAGCACAATAATGTTTATCTCTCCTCGCAACAACAAACTGACTGTTGGGGAACAGCATGTCCCTTTTTGTTCCATATGGCAAACACAGTGTGTAAATGTCCAACAACAGAGGCCACAGAAGATAAAGGTGCCTGTTGCTCCAATACCAGACATTTGTTAACAATTAGGCCAGTGCTCAGGACTGACTCACTGAAGCACACGCACCGTGTCCCACCTCCTCCTTTTCTCCTCCTCCTCCCTTCATCCATTCCCTCCCTTTCCCACACAGAAACAATCTCTCCCTCTCTCCGGCATGTTTCCCAAAGCTGCACATGGTTACTGTCCAAGGTATGACTTTCCTCTGGTTCTATAGCAAAGAGGCAGCATGTTGTAGAGGGGTCTTCCTGACACAGTAGCTGGGCCCACAGGGGTTTTCAACATTGGATAAGTCCGCAGATTTGGTGACTTACCTCGTTTAAACAAACCAGTGTGCTTCTTGAGTGATGCTCTGGATTCTGATGAGTCATTGAAATACATTCCAAGTTTGAACAATCAAGCAGGTGAAATATATTCGGTCTTAAGTCTCTGCAGTCATCTTTACCTGGAGTGACTTTACAGAATCAACATGAAAGGTAAGCAGTGTTTCTTTTTATTGATTCCTACTGACTAATGTGTTGTGGTTTTTCAGTTCAAGTGAGAAAATCATTGCAAACTTGAGCGTGCTGACAGCACACATTCAAGACCACAAGGTCTAAAGAAAGCAGGGACCTGTTGATGTTGGATGCAAGTTTGTCGTTCTGTTACTTTGAAAGCAGAATACATCATGCCTTCATCACTCTCAGCTTGACACCAATTGCTGTTGAATTTTTAGTTAAACACTTGGATAAACCACACTGACGGGGCAGCACTTTAGATGCTGGTTTTAGTCAACACAGAATAATTTGCGTTTTCATAAAAGCCATGAGTTCTTTTTGAAGGGAAGTGGAACATGTGGATCTGCATCCTTTGGTAGGATCTTTAATTTATAGGAAACACATCCAAGTTGAAGGTCAATTTTTCACTCTTTTAATGCATAATCCAGAAACTCATGAAAGAGCAAGGCTCCTAATGCATTCCTAATGCGGTGAGGGATGTGCGGGGAGTTCTTCGTTCTTGGTGTGGGCAGCAGGTGTGGAGCCAGTGCTAACCACACACATGCATATGTTCCCTTCAGCTGTTTTCCCAGGATCTGACCAATGTATCTATTTGTAATCGGCAGATAGGCTCTTCTTAATCTTGATTACATCTAATTGAAGTGTATCAGGTATAATGAAACACACTTGCTCTTCATATTTGTTTATAATTGAACACAGACGGACCCATTTAATGGTCAAAGAAAAAACTGTTTTGTTACAGTCTAATGGGGTTGCCTTAAAAAAAAAGTTTGGCTTCAGAAAACAGGCTGTAAAACATCCAAGAACGTGTACTTTCATGCAATTAAGTCAACCCATGTGTGACTGTAAACATGTCGATATCTAAAGATGGGAGTAAAGGGGTGAGATTCACCTCCAGTTTTCAACTCCTTTGTTTTCATGAACTATAATACACAGTATGAATGTTTTCAATTACTCTCCATTGTACTCTACGGTTGAACTCTAGAGAAGAACTGCACATGCTTTTTAAAATGCGTGTAAAGAAGTTGTACATCAACCAGAACTGTAGAGACACTTGTCTTTATTAGTTGTGGTTGGGTTTCTGCGGTTTGGAAAGACCCTGCCCTCTGCCTCTGTTTCCCATCTCTAGTTTCAGGCCTTTCTGTCAGATGTTTTATACCCACTGCATTCATCTGGTCACATTATACCCGTATTACTGGATGTTTCCCGTTTTGGTGCTTTTCAGCAATGGATATCCATTTAAAGGCACTGGGCAACCTCCTGAACCCACAGTTTAGAGATCATGCACACTACGCCAATTCGTTCTTTAGGACATCAAAGCCACGGAAGTTATCCGAGAACACCTCACTCAAGTAGCTTTCCATTGCAAGATTTGAAGGATTAGGAGAATCCTCGGAAATCTTTGGCCAGTGTAGAAGGTGCTGAAGAGATTATGAAGTTCTGAAAGGAGATATCATCTTAAGCCTTGTTCTCCAAAGAGTTCTCAACTCTTGTATTGTATTAAACATTTGTCTTCCTTGCTGTTTTTCTGGAAAATAGTATGAGCTAATGGATGCCTCATAACAAATCACACATTGTGTGAAAAAAAAAAAAAAATATATATATATATATATATATATATATGTTGACAACCACATATCTTAATCTTGGTGGAATAAGTGCATCTTGGTACATCTTGGTGACCAAGACTTTGTACTGGCCACTGGCAATATATCATTTTCTCCAATCTGTATTTACATGCTACCATTGTGAGTCATATGGTTTTAGTTATTCTCACAGTCTTTCGAAGACCTAGAATGAAATTTTAGCCTTTAATGTCTGGGCAGGGCACAGATGTTGTTTGCATAGCTGGATGCTAACATACTGTACAACATCTTCCCAAGTGGACTGATCTACTGAAGTATGCACACCTGAGATAACTGATGATATCCTTCTAATCCTACCTAAATTGAGTCCATGGTCAAGAATTGCTGTTGATTTAGAGAGCAAACCGAAGACATGGCCAGATTTTGACCTTTAAGTGCCATTTAATGTATTATGTTGTTGTATAACATGTAAACTTAAGACTCCCTGCTTACTTAAACCTTACATCATGCAACTCAAGCACACAGATTGTGAGTGCCCACCGTTTATAAACATTGGCATATTCATCTTATGCTCTTAGACTTCTAAAGAAATTTAGAAACTTTCCATTTCCTCCAGATCCTTGAATGACCCGACAAGCTAATTAAATATCCTGTCTCTTTCATTAACTTTCATACTTTTTAAGTTTAACTTTGTTGACCCAGCCGTAGTGCTTTTTGAAGGTTCCTGGCTTCCTTGTAAACGATGTTTTCAAAGGGAATGCAGACATCCAGACCAGACTGAAGGGTCCCCTCCTTTTCCTCTGTACTGTTGGCAACACTCACACTACCACAAGACCCAAGGTTGCGTCTGCTCCGAGCCACCTGTGTAGCAGGACTGGTGGGGAAATGTAAAGTCTCTCCACTTTCTCCCTCATCAAGCTTTTGCCCCTTCTAGCACTCTGGCTCCAGTAGACCTGACCTCAGCGGCTTGAGTAGTAGGTATAAACAGTTTCACATGAGCTTAGCAGGTCTGGCATGCAAAGCGTGGCTCCAAGACGTGCCCGGGTTTGAAAAATACAGACCCAAGATTTTAAACAAATGGAAAACGAAGCAGGTGCAAACTCCCTGAGACTGTGGTGTTGAGGGATGTTATTGTAAAAGTGCTTGCTGAACAGTAGTCTCCAATAAAGAGAAAACAGGTTGATGTTTAACAGCATTGGCAGTGATAACTGGCGTACCTCCAGTAACAGCTCTTTTTACCTTCAGTACCAATCCAGTGCCCTCCAGCTGCAGGGTGTAGAGATGTTGAGTCACCATTCCTCGTTGTAGCTTGCTGTTTAACTCTTGTCCTTTCTTCTCAGCCAGAAACACAGTGCCACGTTTTCATATTTCTGCAGAGAGTTAATGCCCAATTTTCAAAGCTTCCGTAAAGATGCCCTCACATTTTCATGCTTTTTGATGTGTATTCCTTCTTTCCATGGAAAAGTACATTCTGTGGGATATGGATGGTCTTGGAGAGCACATAAAATTGCATTGATACTCATAGAACATCGTAACAAGGTCATTCCTCATGATATAGTTCTGAGACTCTTTTCTACATTTGTTCCTTGTTGATTTTTGTGTAAATAGTCCCATTTTTTCCTCACTTAAGGCACCTCATACATTTTGGTTGTACTTCAGCAGGTAGTAATCAGCTGTTTAGTTTACTGACTGTCATGGGTGGCTGCAATAAGAAAAAAAAAACCCCCAGCTAACCCTCTGCTGACAATGCTTTTCCAGATGTTATAACATTCATCCTCTATTCTATTTATAGCTATGTCCTGCACCACACACTGTTTTATTTTTGTGGCACTTAGCCAGAACAGCTGTGGTTTTTCCCACCCAAAGCATGTTGTGTACCTGGCCAAACATCTCTTGGTGTTGCAGCCAAGAAAGAGTTGTCCAAAATGCTATTTATTTATTTATTTAAAATATGTCATTTGAAAATGTATGCATTGAAATAAAATACAAATAATATGAAATAAAATAAATAAAACATTTTATGATATATTTAAAGAAATAAAGAAATTTTAGTATGCCATGAAAAACGAACTCAAAATGAGCTTCTAAACTCAAAAAGGCCATAGTAAGGGCCCTTTTGGCATATGTTAAGAGCATCTCTGATATACAAAATATTCCCAGGCAATTTTATTCATCCCGGGAGGAATAAATCCTCCAAAAGTTCCAATCAAGTTTAGTAAAAACACTTCCCTCACCAATTTTGTTTAATTGTGCTAATATAAGTTTCTTTCCAGCAGTGACCTCATATAGTACGAATTGGTCCAAGTTGACTGGTTTTTGTCTTAAGGCTGAGTGCTAGCAAGCAGGCTTTATGGAATTTCAACTCTTGTATGATTTATGTTTCTGGTGATAAAGCGAGAGTGTGTGTGTTATCTCCAGGATAAGTTTATGTTTCAGTCTATTGACCTTAATTTGCGAACACATACATCAACCCTACTGTTTTTTCCTCTTTTGCAGATAGCTATAGTGGCTATGAGAACCAGCTTTTTAATGGTATGTGAATTCTTTTTCTTTGTTCAGTTTCATTTGAGTCCTCTTGAAATAAACGTATAAGACCAAATATGTGTTTAATCCCTGCAGTGGATCTTGTTGTCCTCTTATAATCTCCTGCAATTAAAGTCTGAGACCTGACAAATATGATGGTACAATGTTTTTTGTTCTGTGCAGGAGGTAGATGATGAGTCTCAAGGGGAACTGTGTTTGATTAGCCAATACAATGAACGATGATTTAATAGAATTATGATTACTTTCAAGTACATTGTTATAAATTGTAAAGTCATGACTTATTCGTGTTTTATGCAATCTCTCTTTGTAGAGGAGGACTTAACTGGAGAAGAAGAGGAAATTCCTCCCTTGAGAGGTTAGAAAAATTCATCTTTAGATTATTTAGAATAAAGATCATTGCTCTCCTTATTAATGAGGCATGACAGAGTACAAAAGATGAAGTTCGTAAAAGAGAGTTAGACAGTAAGCTGACTGTTTTGATAAATGTTTGTCTAAATTTCAAAAATTGTGCCTGAAATTTTTTTGCAATGGTTTGATGTTTAAAGTGTTTGTTAGTGTGTTTATATGTACACGAGTCAATATTTATCCACTGTTTTGTGTGATTATTGTACATCTGTTTTAAATGTTCAGTTCTCAACAGCATTTAGAAAAGCTTTATTTACAGAATTTGCGAGCTCAGTTGAATTATTAGTCATGTCCAATTTGAATAGATTCTCATTTTTTCAGGTGCAGTTGTGTATTTAGATGGTAATAGTTAATAATTCATGTTGATTTTGGGATCAAGTTTTAATTTTTTATGTACCAGTTAGGATATAATGGTTCATTTATGGTAAAGTTCAGGAATACCAGGTTTCTTTATGTGAACTGAGTGTCTTTTTGTGTCCACAGGAAGAGCAAGAGGAGGATGTATGAAATGTCGGCAGACACATTCTCTTCAGCTAGCTGTCAAAATGCTCTATGGCTTTTTAGCTTTGCTTATCATTGCAGTGGCCGTGCTGGCATCCCTTGGTAAGTTTTCAAGGCATAACCATGTTCTGTTGTTTTTCTCATTCTTTAAGGTGATGCCAAAAAGAAAAAAGAAAGTTGAAAGTTAGTCATAAATACTTGTTCTTGAATCAGCAATCAGCATTTTCACATGAGAAGACACACTGCTGGGGGGAGTCAGTTGTGGGCCAGAGAAAGGAATTTAGGACACCCCAATTTTCATCCTTCAGACACATGGTTACAACATGCAGTGTGGGTTTTGATTCAGCATAATGTTCAAAGTCAACAATTTCCAGATTTAAACATTAGAAGTAAGCCAAAACCTTGCCCACACAATAAATCTCACATCATGTGTAATGTTAGATGCCAAATCTGAATCCTTTGCCCCACTTACAAGCATGAAAGCATGATGAAAGTTAATAGTGAAGGAACTGTGAATCATACCTAACAATATATTTCACCATACACGAGCGTACAACAACAAACCCATGTTTTAAATGCAACAAGAACTTCATGAGCATTGCCACGCTTGCTGGATTTAATACTAACATGTCAGCCCACAACTGAACTGTGGTAAGACAAATCAATAAGAATGTTGTTTGGTTTGATGAAAAATATATGATGACAAGATGGTTTCATTTAAAGAAAAATCAGACCTAACTACTAGATATTTCAGAATGCACATCTGTTTCATATTGCTGTAACTCCTCAAAAATTTTGTTGTATAACAAGCAGTTATGTGTAATATGCATACTACCATGTTGAGGAATTTGATGTAGGAAGTGAACTTAAGTTTGCAAGTCAATCAAGTAAAACAAGTTACCCTGATTAGTGATAAAAAAATGAGCAATTTCCTTTTACCACCTTTTTAAAATACAGCAGGTGACATGCCTTCATACAGCTGGAATATAAATTACAACTGCAAA
This sequence comes from Tor tambroides, assembly GCA_021397915.2. NCBI lineage: Eukaryota > Metazoa > Chordata > Actinopteri > Cypriniformes > Cyprinidae > Tor > Tor tambroides. The sequence continues at coordinate 122,468 of JAFVLL020031203.1, forward strand.
CGAGGTTCCATTATACTTTACCAGTCCCCATAGTCCAAGATTAAGTCTTTGTGTGTGAAGACAGGTTCTGAAAAGAATTCCAAGCATGTTTATTCTCAGAGGAAACAGAGATCACTTAAGATGGGTTTGCTTTTTCAACAATATTGTGCAATTTCACTTTTTTTTTTTTATCAGTATTAGAAATTTGTGTCAAATGTATATTTATTTATTTTGCTTGCTTATTTCACTTGCTTACATCACCTAAATGTCTAAAATAATGGTTTTAATATTCAATTTGTCTTATCAGTTTTCAGGAGAGTTGACACCTTATCTGAAAAGGAAACATTTTATCACAAACAGATTTCAAAGGTCCAGGAAAGCATGAAAGGTAAGAATTCTTATTTTTGAATTTATATTTTTAAATTTTGAATTGGCTACTGTTTTTATATTTTCAGTTTTCATTTTAGTTTTAGTAATATTCTTGTGTGCTTTTGTCATTTTTATTATTATTATTATTAATAATATTATTTATATTTCTGTATAGCTTTAATTGATTTTATTTCAATTAATTGTAGTACTTACACTGATTTCAGTTAGTTCCCAAGCAAACAATTAACATTTAAGTTTTTTATCTAATGTTTTATAAGCTTTTTTATTAATTTATTTTTATTAATTTTCAGACACGAAAAACAATAACAGAAAAACAGATCCTTCATGTAACAACAATCTGTGCAATATGTAAAATGAAGCACAAAAATACAAGACCAACATATCCTACAAAGAGTAATTACAAAAGCAATTTTTAATAGTTTAGTTTTAGTTAATAATAAAAACAATGATCTACGACAGGAAAATGGAAATGTAAAAAGAAAAACGTGTTCTCACACAGTTGCTTCTGTTTAAAATAGGCCTGCTTGATTTATCTAATTTGTTTGTCTAATCTTTTGGTTCACTTCCTGTGGTCGGTGAACCCCTCAGAGAGTAAAACCTCACGAGGAATCATTTATTTTTTCCGAAATAATGGCCTACAAAACAGCTGTGCACAGAGTGCTCAGTCTGTTAAAACAAAACTGCTTTTTCATGCAATTTACAGTGTATTTTGTGTCAGCTGTATGAGAGATTCACGGTTTGGTGGTTGTATTGCAGATATCAGCGCTGTAAACAACTATTCCAACTGCTTAGAAGTTGCACAATTCCAAAAGGAGATTGCCAGACTGAAGAAAGAGTATGAGGAGATCCAGAAGATAGTACTCAGTCAAGAGCAGCAGTTGAACCAGGCGACCCAGTCTCAGCAAAGTCTTACGCAAACCAGCAACAGAATGACTCGAGACCTCCAGTCCTTTGGAATTATCATCAAGCGCATAAACCAGTCTCTGGGCCAGTACCTGGATCAGGTAACTGGCTGGCAGGTTGTCATCAACGAAACTGATCAAGGCATGAAAACCTTTGTTGAGGATCAATATGATTTGAAGGCCACAATGCAACAAGTCAACACTACTGTGGCCCTTAGTGCTTTGTGGATCGGTGCTCTTCAGAGAAAGGCAGAAGAGGAGACCTTGGTGCTTCAAAAAATAACAGCAGACTGGCAGAACTATAGCAGAGTTTTAAGTGCCCTGAAATCCAATGCCAGCGTGACCACGCAGACCGTTAGGGCTGTTCAGAATGGTGTCTCTGCCACTCACCAGCGTATCAGCATGAGTTCAGAGATGGTGCATGACCTCACTCTGCAAGTCATGAACCTTCAGATGCAACTGGACAATGTCTCATCTTACATTGATGAACACGAGGAGAACATGCATGACCACCAGTACCATGCCAAGTACTATGAGAACCGGACCGGGGAACGATTTGTGACTTTGGATGCAAGAATGAAGTCCATTGAAATGGAGATCGACACACTCTCTTCCAGCTTCAAAGCAACCGTCAGCCATGTTCGGAGCATGTACCAGTACATCAACCAAGAGAGTTCCTCTTGCCAATCCAGGCTGAACAGTCACACGGAAGATTTGCAGAACCTTAACAACACAGTCTTGCTTCTCCTTCACCTAGCTGACACTCTGAGAATGCAGTACATGATGCTGAATGTACGCCTCGATGCTGATGTGAGGAACCTATCAATGGTGGTTGAGGAGATGAAGCTGGTAGACACCAGTCATGAAAAGCTGATCCAGAACTTTACTATTCTAAAAGGTTGTTGTCTACCTGGAGTTCCTCAAATTTGGCCCTGTAGGGTCACTGTACTGCAGAGAATTACTCCAACTCTGATCAAATTCTGAAGACCTTGATTAACTCAGAACTTCTTGTTTGTCTTGGTTGAGGGCTAAACTCTGCTGGACAGTGGTCCTCTAGGCCTGGATTTGAAGAGCTTTGTTGTAGTGTCTATAAAAATAGGTTCGCTTGCATGTTCTTGTAGTGGCTAATGTCTTTATTCCTGTTTCTTTTTAGGAGTGTCTGGTCCACCAGGTCCAAAAGGAAACAGGGGAGAAACAGGAGCCAAAGGAGCTGTAGGTGTAATGGGACCGAAAGGAGACAGAGGACTTGCAGGGACTCGTGGACCTCAAGGACTTAAGGGCGCTATGGGAATTAAGGGTGATCAAGGTGTACAAGGAACTTCTGGGATGAGAGGTGGGACAGGACTTAAAGGAGAAAAAGGGTCTTTAGGGCCACCAGGGTCTCGTGGTGAAAAGGGACAGAAGGGTGATATGGGGGCTCCTGGGAAGGATGGAATTCCTGGCCCCAAAGGACCAGCGGGTATCCGAGGGCAAGCTGGACTCCCAGGGGTACATGGACCTCCTGGACCAGTAGGAGTACAAGGTCCTGTGGGACCACCGGGGCCACGTGGAATACCTGGACCACCAGGGAATCCTGCCCAGACATAAAGCTTAAAAATACCCCAAATAGTGATACACTGACTGCCTTTCTGGACAGAGTGATTATGATGGTAGTAAACATCCACTTGGAGATTTCTCTCAAAACAAGATGATAGTGGGGACTCTTCGGGATCTTAGAGGCCCACATGTACATTCCCCAAACATGGAGTTTGCTCTGAACAACAATACACTTTGTATAGGCATTCAACACTCTTGGATAGACCTCAAACCTAATTCTGTATAGGAAATTGAGCCACTTCACAACAGTTCTTGTTTTAACAATGGTTACAGAGCCAGGCTGCTATGAAACCATTAATTGTACTAGATACCAGCCATTAGACTCAATCATTACCCAGAATTAGCATATGAACACAGATAAAAACAGGACGAATGAGACTGTGCTTTATTGCTTTTTATGAAGTGTATTCAATAGTGCAGTATTTGTGTCATAATCACAGAACATTCAGAGCAGGTACTCTGAGACATGTTTTTTATTATGAGTTCATGTAAACCAAATATTTCCACTCGTCAAAGATACCAGAGGTACAAGTTTATGAAACACTGTGTGAAAAGTTACAGTGAACACATCCTTTTACAGTTGCTGGCATTGCATGAAACTGCAAAACCAAGGCATTGAGCAGTGTCAACTATACAGACAGATTTGCAGTATTTGATTGGCAATGTGCAACATTAAGTTTTAATGTTCATATTGGTTTGATTTCCCAATTTGTAAATAGAGAATTTTAACAGATGCAATTTTATGTGGTTAATGTGTTTTTGAGGACTTCATGATGTGTTAGCATACAGTTTATTCTCTTTGCACAACAATAAAGGGTTATATGAATTTAAAAAGGGGACATTTTTGTTTAGCATTTTAAGCAAATACAGTATTTACGATTACCATTTCATAATAAAATCATGAAACAAATTTAAAAATATATATTACCTTATTAGCCAACCTGATCTCATGACGAAAATGTACCTGTGGGAACTATTTCGCAAGACACAAAATACGTACTGCCATGTAAGTTTCATGACATATTCGATGTGAAAAGTCCACTGAGTGACGCTAAAAGAGTGTTCGTTTTTTCCCCCCGGAACGTATGAACGTACATATGGTACGTTTTATGTGACGTTAGTTTTGTAGGCATCACCGCAGTTCTGACTTGAAATGTCCGTTGAGCGGCGCTATAAGTCTAATGCTTTGTGACTTTTTAAAATAACGTACCATCTACACTACACCTAAACCTACCCGATAATAAGCGAATGTGACGTAAAAATGCAAACGCAAGCATGCAGTTTTAGCTTGTTTTTCGATCTCTCATCTTTCAGTGTGAGTCATGTTTTTCACAGGATTCATACGCAAAGATTCTGCATCCTTGAGTCCAATTCCGTGCCGGCTGAGCTACCGAACAAGCTTATTACATCTGGAAAGTGAAACATATGGAGCTGTAATCATAACTGTGTTCAAAAATGATTACAAGTGCTGGATGTTTTACCACCTCAAATGTTCATTTCTGTTGGAAACTGCAGTGATATGTACTTATTGGTACGTATTTTGCGTCTTGTGAAAAAGTTCCCACAGGTACGTTTTTGTCATGAGATCAGGTATCGATTAGCTATCAACTCAGCAAGCAAAAAATGTCTTTTATAACATTTCACAACGTTGCATTTTGGTTGTTGCTAAGTCATGTTGCTGTAACATTTTAAAAAGCAAACCAAAAACAAAATGTGCAATTTACAGATTTGGATTATCGAATTACTGAAATATTGAAAAGTGCAAGTACTAAACTACAATGTTATTTTATTCAACCAAAATAAATAATTTTGGAAATGTAGAATATCTAACAGGTATGTTTCTGTTTAAGTAAATGCAAAACGTAAGTATAATATGTTTCTATTATGAAAGAAATATCATTCCAAACTGCATTGTTTGTTTTATTTCATTATTACAACAACTTGCTGGCTGGGTAAAGAGACTTTTTTCATCGAAGTGTAATGTTGGATGGTGCAAAGCCTCTGTGATATCGGTCTACTAGCAAACATAAACAGTTTCCACATGTGACAATAAGTCATCATCATGACTAGAGTGAAAAGGTCAGCTCTATTTAATGGATTATTATATGGCTCATTTCAACAAAGAGAGCTCTATCAAAATCAAGTGCAAAGCTGAAATAAGATCTACATGATCAAGAGTCAATCTAGTGACATAACTAATGCTAGCAAACCTAGTGTTGATTAGCATATCACATGATGACACTTATAGTATGTTTCATCTCTTGACGTACAGTACATAAAGGCAATGAGTTGTTTTGTCATAGCTAGTGTTAATTTTTCTTTTTGTATCATGACTGTAAATTCCAATCAGGAAACAAACCATTAGCATTAGATGATCGACATTTAAATGTGGTGTGAGATCCCAATGATGTAATTCCTCAATCCCTTTTGTTTCTTTAAGAAATCAGTTTATTCCTCAATCCCATTATTTCTTTTTTTAAGTTCATTACTGTGCAAATTGATCTTCACCCTTCATCTCCAGCTTGCTGTTTATGATATAATCCACAATTTCGATCTGTGGGTACCAAAACATTTTTTCAAAGGAAATTGATTCCTTGTGGCAATGACAACTTAATAGTTATTGCGTGGGAACCAGCTGAATCGATAAACCCCAACAGCCAAATTTCAGATTTCTAGCTTTCTAATGAGTTCCAGTGGAACTGGATTACTTGCATATACTTGCATTCCCAATTTCCCATATTTGCATGTGTAAGAATGGAAGTTAATGAAACACCAAGTGTAGTATGACCACCCAATACACTAGGAAATAGTTGCCCATTCATGAGCTCTTATGTCTGGTTGCTCTCTCATGTCCTTTGGCCCAGAGTGTCTGCAGCTGGCCTGAAAGTTTAGGCCCCATCCTCTATAATGGTGCATGACACTTCAAGGAAGTTTCCTGTTGCCAAAGAAAACACAATGATCTCAAGAACAGGTCAAAGATTCTCTTTAAACCAAAACGTTACATAAATCTTCAATGGTTAACAGCTCAATATGCTAACTTTCCAAAGACGTGTACTTACACCATCCATCAAAGCTGCCAAACGTAATAAGCCGCGCAAAGTAATAATGTTAAAAGTTTATCTTAATCATCAAAACACACTCAAACGCTATTTGAAACTTCTCTGTTGTCTGAAACAGACCTCAAACTACAAGCCAAATGAATTTTAACCCAATTTATCATTAATAACTCGCATTAATGTGTTTGCAGATGTCCCGTTGTCAAACCCTGACCTCCTGTGTGAGGGCTGGTCCACAGGAAAGAAAACTATATCGACACAATGACAGAATTCACTGGGGAAGTCATGGGCCGTGAGAAAAATCTGTCGCTCACCTCTTCTGTCAAACAGAGCATTGCTCTCCTACGATGTATGAAAACAATGTACAGTAGATACTTATTTCTTATGCTTTAAGTTTGGAATTTTAAAAAATGAAAAGCTAGAGGGTGTCATGTTTTCCCTCTCCTGAATAACATATGACTTGCCAGAGTAAACTGCGCCAGATGTTAAGCCACGGGCTGAGGCCAATTTCTTTTTCTTCCATGCAGAATTCATTTCACACAAGCATTTTCTCACTTAGATATTTAATAAAATGTCTGCCACAGCAAAGGTAATGTTGAAGGGAGAAGTACAATTGACAAGTAAAAGCCCCCTGAATGTTATGACTTGTTATGATTTTGATTTGAAGACTGAATTTGCCTTTGATATTTTCTAATGGTATGTCTTTAGGACATGGTTAGGTTACGATTTAAACAAGCAACTGCATTACGTAACAAAAAAAATTCTAAAGGCTCTACAAACAGATTATGTCAAAAAAGTCTAGACAGCCACCGGAGTGTGTTGAAGTCAGAGCTAATTTTAAACCATTACTTAAGGGTGAAATTTAAACACTGTTGTTGTGATGGCAAATCTGAATAGTTCATACGGAATAAATGTAAAAAAAAAAAAAAAAGCTACTTTAAAAAAAAGTGCTAATGTTTTGATGTACTGTTCAAAAGTGTAAAGTTGGTTTAAGTTGGAAATTAATGCTATATTCAGCAAAGATGCATTAAATTGATCAAAAGTGTCAGTAAAGACATTTATAGTGTTACAAAAGATTTCCACTTAAGATTTTGGTAACACTATACAATAAGGTTCCATTCGTTAACATTAGTTAACTACAGTAGTCAACATTTGAAGTGGATCAAAGTCTTTCATCAAAGTTGTCCTAAAACAAAAACAATACCCGTTCTTGTCTTAGGACAACTTTGATGAAATTTTTTGATCCACTTCAAATGTTGACTACTATACATTAGTTAACATAAACTAACAGTCTTCCTTGAGCATCAGATCAGCATGTTTGAATGAATTCTTGAGAATCTTGAGACACTGAAGACTTAAATAATGGCTGCTGAAAATTCAGCTTTGCCATATAGGAACAAATTATCTACTGAAATATATTAAAATAAAATATATATTAAAACAGTAATTTTAAATGTCAATAATAAGCTCTTTTTACTATTTTTAATCAAATTAATGCAGCCTTGGTGAGCATAAAATGCTTCTTTCAAAGACATTTAAAAATCTTGCCAATGTATCAGTGAGGCAGGGTATGTGTTTTGCAATAAACAAAAATACTTTGCTATGGGAAAATATGGTTTAAGTAGTATTCTAGAGTTATTGTCTGGAAAAAAGATAAACATGTCATCCAAAATCTCAAAATGTCTCTTTTTTGGGCCAAACTTAGACACACATTTCACTGGTATTAATCAAAAACTGCCGAGCTCTGACTTGACATCAGCACAGATCTGTGGATATTTTATTGTATATATATGTCCTTAGCAATGATGGACGTTTTTACTTGACATTTTCACTTGGCAAGTACACTCTTAAAAATAAAGGTGCTTCATGATGCCATAGAAGAACCTTTTTGTCTAAATGGTTCCATAAAGAACCTTTAACATCTGAAGAACCTTTCTGTTTCACAAAAGGTTCTTTGTGGCGAAAGAAGGTTCTTCAGATTATAAAAAGGTAAAAAAGAGATGGTTCTTTAAAGAACCTTTGACTGAATGGTTCTTTGTGCAACCAAAAATGGTTTTCTATGGCATCACTTGAAGAACCGTCTGAAGCACCTTTATTTTTAAGAGTGTAAGTGGTTTATAATCCTTCCAAAGATTTCCTCAGCTACAGACAGCATGACATTGCTCTTTTAAGAACGTGACCGCAAGACCATGAGTTGAGAGGAAGGCAAGTTAGGAAGATAATGAACTACACAGTTGAACGTCATGGCCTGTTTTTTTTTTAAGTATGATTTTGTGATGGAGGACATGGTGAACATTATCTAGAGCAATTTCCTTGCACACCTATTTAAAACTAACGTTCCAGGAAGCGTTCTCAATGTACTACATTATTATTGTTTCATTTTCACTTCGCAAACAGTCTCTTTAATTGCGTCAAAAGGGACACACAGTACACCTCATGAAGCCACCTGTAAGGTCATTAAAATATGTTCTGACAACATGGCCAGACATCCTGTACAACATAAATTTGGTTTTAGTCAGTGCTCAGGGAACTATAAATTACACATAAACCTTAACAGACTATAAACCCAGACAGCAAGCTAACAGTTAATAGTCTCAGTGAAAGGTCCTTTTGGAAAAATGACAACCTGAACAAAACCAGAACCTTTGGACAGACCTGTTCAGCGTCTACATGGTTAGCGTAAAATCTTGGTCTTAAAATGAACACAGCGGATAAAATTTAAGAGGGAGTGAGTTTTTTGTTGCATTCTTATAGAGGTCCAAAAAGCGTGGAATGAGTGTGAGGGAGATAATGACAAAAAATAGGTGAAAAATGACTTGATTGCATATTATCCTGTCAGTTAGTCCACAAATTGGCTTCAGCTTCGGTAATTAGACAGTAAACAACTCGCTCACTCAGACATCACCACAAAAATAACATGGCGGATACGTTTTGAGAAGGAGGGAGATTTTGTTGTGCTCTTATAGAGGTCCAAAAGCATGGCTTGTGAGAGGGATAGCGAAACAATAAAGGTGAAAAGTTACTTGACTGGAATATTATCTTGTCAGTCAGTCTGCAAACTGTCTTCAGCTTGAGTAATTAGATTGTAAACAACACTCTCACTCAGGCATCACCACATGCGATCATGTCTGATTCAAACAAATGTACTAATTTGCATAAACTTGATGAGCCTTTGGCATGATTTTGTTTAAAAAAAAATGGTATGTTAAAATGATCTTATAAACATATTAGTATTAGTTGCATGGTGACAGTGTTCTTTAAACTTTTTGACATGTTTAAAAAAATGCAAAAATTTGTTGTCTAATTTTTGAAGTCCACCACATGCCACTGAATAGCTTGATATATGAGTTTTGTTTGTTTGTTTGTTTCTCTTAAATTAAATTATCCAAATAATTGAATTGAAATTGCTGCAGAAATGGTTTGAAATCAAACCAAATAAAACATGAACATTATTTGGATTTCATTATACAGACACACTCAGAGACTCCTTATTAAAACCATATGGAGGAGGAAATGCTTCTCTCCAAACAAACGGCATCAGTTTGGAGCCTTTGGCAAAGGGAACGGTGTGATACTTTGTATAAGAAAAAGATACTCTGGTATGTCAGTAACAGTAAACAAGGGTGGGATGGGTTTTTATCAAATATAAAAAAAAAATCATCAGATAAAACCTGAGTTCAATTGAAGTGCAGAAAAAGGGCTTAATATCAAACTCTAACAATATGGAGTTACTCCAAATCTCTATTCGCAGAACAATTATATGCATATCTATTTGAAGTATTTAGATTTAAATCTAAAAGATATGCATCTATATATGGCTACAGTTACTTGACTTGAGCTTTGCTGTGAAATGTTTTGCTCCTTACAGGTGGTCTTAAAGGGTCTGCAATTTTCTGACCTGGTTTGGGGTCACATACCGCTCTGTTTTGCAATCTGCAAAGCGCCTTTGAAGTGTGTGTGCAGCAACAGCTTCTCAAACTCATTTTCCCGCTACGCTTGTAGTTAAACTGTGCTTAGCAAATTGTGAATACCAATACAAGTCAAAGGGTACATTTTATTAAGACACTGGGAAGAGTTTCATTCTTTTTAGATGAAAAGGCTTCCAAAGAAATCGTTGATTTATTGGATAAAGACAGATGGAATATTTAACATTTTTGAATAAAGTCCCTGCGAGCCCACTGTCTCTGCTAAGACATTTTACACTTACCCATGTGTTGTTTTTGTCAATCAGCAGCCTTGGAAAGTCAGAGTTGTTTCGTTTGAAATAATTTGTGAAGTGCATGCATGAAGAAAGCCAAGGGATGTTCATCTTCCAGCCGTTCAGTCCAAGAGACTATTTGTCTAAAAGCATTTTCCAATGTAATACACTTTCTTTTTCATTATACAAACAGCATATCTCACAATTCTGACATTTTTCTTGCAGTTCTGACATTAGCATTTCAATTTTACATCTTGCAATTCAGAATTTTTTCTGTGAATTCTGACTTAACATCTTACAATTCATTTTTTTCTGCCACATAATAAAAATAGAAAAAGTAATTTATTTTTGACTTTTTATTGCAATTCCAAGTTTATATTTCACAGTTCTTAATTTTCTTCTCAGATTTGCAAGTAATATTGCGAGTTTATATCTCTCAATTCTGACCTTTTCCTCAGAAAAATATAGTTTTTTCTCACCCAAAAATAAAAATTCTGTAATATTTACTCACCATCATGTTGTTTCAAACCTGTATGAATGTCATTCATAAGATAAAAAGAAGATATTCTGAAGAACGTTGGTAGGCCTAACTAAACAGTTTTGGTTCCCATTGACAATATGGACAAAAAAATACAATGGAACTCAATGGGAGCCAACATTCTACAAAATATCTTCTTTTGTGTTCTACATTAAGAAAAAAGTCATACAGGTTTGGAACAACATGAGGGTGAGTAAATGATGACAGAATTGTCATTTTAGAGTGACCTGTCCCTTTAATGTGTTTTATCTAAGAATACTGTATCATCTAAAGTTTTCCGTTATGCTAACAGCTCAACACTATATTTTGTATTTTCCCCTAGAAGTGTCTTGACATGAGTCCAACCTCCCTCCAGCTTACCAGTGGCTTTCTGCTATAGACTTATCAGCCTTTTTTGACCGTTTTACTCTGCTGTTTGGTTTCTCAGTAATCTTATACATTGAGCTTAAGTGCTGTTCTTCTGCCAATCAGATTTTGCTCTGAAATGGCACTGCATAACATGACAGCATCCTCCGTAGGGCAATATACCCCAGCTGTTTCCCTTTTACATGCTTCGTTAACATGCCATGCGAGGGTCGACCATAAAATTAAAGCAATGTCAGCTCTGCCCCTCCTTTGGCCGTGGTACCTTGCATGTGTTTAAACACTTTTCTTGCCCCTCCTTTACCTCTCCATGTGGTTTTTGAAAGATTTTGGGTGCGTCCAAAATGTTCACTTCATACAATGTTTGTAATATGATTTTCCACTGCCCTGCCTTGGTGCAGAGGAACCCACAGCTGTAGTAACAGCCCCTGACCTCCTTCCCAAACGCGGGGGCGCCATCTGGACCCTGTTAGCTCTACTTGCCAGTCAAGTCCTGTTCCTCCCAGAGGGCTCCTCATAGGCAACCGCAGATGAACAACTCAGCATAAAAGCCAAGACCCTCCTCTTCGTCCCACGCCATGCTGCCATTTTTCTCTAATTGTGCTTGGAGGACGTCTCGAGGAGGCTGCGACTGCTTATATGCTCATTTATATAAACGCCTCCACTGTCTCCATGCAGTCTCATGTGTGGCATTGTTTGGATTTATAGTGATTAGATGGAATGACAACTGTAGGCATGCCAAGTGTGATGCAGGGCTCTTTTCTGCATGATGTTTACATTACATCACATGTAGGTTTGTTCGACTGTGTAATTGCTTACCTCCAGGTGGGGCTGTGATGTAAATTATTATTTTTCTGGCTATTGTATGCTTAGTAATCAAATAAATACAAATAATTAAAAAAAATAAATCATTACAAACACAAAAAATAAATGGGCATTAAATATTGATTTGATTTTTTTACATTGTACAGAAATAAGTACATAATCGTCAGTCAACATAGAAAAAAAAACATCTGCCTGCTGAATACTGCAGTGTTGCTTACTGCACATTGTGGTGCCAAAACAGAATGTATTATGCATTTCAAACAGATATTACATTATTGTTACATGGTTAAATTACATGTTTATATCAGTATCCAGTTACATCCCAGATCAAGATGCAGTTTTTTTTTTTCTTAAGTTTTGTTTGCAAAAACGCTTGCAGTGAAATTAAATAGTGAGGAAGGAGCCATTAGAAATCATAGCTAATATCATTTCTGGTCTAAGCTGAGTGCACTGTGTAGTTGTCAAATTTGTTCAACCTTTTGCAAAAACAAAGAGGGTTAGGCTATGTGACTGCATTTCTAAGGCATTCTAGAGAATGTAAAATGCATGGAGACAGGCATGATTTCCAAACATCAGATATCCAATTTGACTATTGTTTCCAAAATTACGAGGAACGATTTAATGGGTTTTCTATGGTCACCCTGAAATGAGAACTATTTATAAGCAATGTGGTTAAACAGGCAAAACAATAAAAATACAGACTGCTTTGAGTCATTATACAATACAAAACAGGCCATTGTAGTCCTTTTCCCTGCACTATTTGACATGGTCCATGCAGTGAGACATTGAACCAGTTACTGAGTTGAAATGATGACTTAACTGAGCCACAGTAAAGCAGCTTTATTTATTTCACAATAGATAAAAATAAACAAGCTCATTTGGACATAAAGAGAATGTCTTCCAGACCACAAAGATTACACTGACGCCTCCCTCTGACAGCCCCTCAACCGCAGCCTCATTCTGGGACTGAAACCGCACCCCCCTCCAGACTCCTTAAAGTGTTTTGCTGTGAGTGTCATCGAGAAAGCATGGGACTGTGTGTATAAAGTGCTTGATTTGCATTTGCCAGTGATTTCATTGACTCAAGAGGCAGATCTAAACTCATGAACTCTTCTGTGGAACAGTCTTGAGAGAGGAGACTTTCTCCATATGAGATGTTTGTAAGTGATGTTTTATTTTGGATGCAGTGCTGATTTCCTTTGCTGTAGTTGAGCTCCATGGTTTCTCCTGGGCTTGTATTCAAAGATCCAGAATCATATGGCCGAGCTCCCAAGTGAATTTCAGAGCATTATGACAGCGCCAAGAGTTTTTTGGACTGATGGTGAGCATCACATGACCTTGATTTAATGGCTCCCTCTGGTGCAATCCACACATATTCTCCAGCTTTCCACACATGCCTGACCTGCTCTGTGCATTCCCTACAAAAATGTCTCTGAAGAAGGAATTTTTGCTTTGCCCTACTTAAGATTGTTGAACTTCTGACCCAACTCTGTTTTGGAAATGCTGTTCTAACACACTGAAACTTGTGTTGAGATATGAACACTGAACTACAAATAACTATAATAATATGTCTGTCTTATTAGCTACGTCTGCTTTCCCTGCTGAAAAAAAAAAAGCTAAAATCAGCTTGCTATGTTTTGGAACAAGCTGGTCTCTAGCAGTGTTGTTATTGTTTATTAAAGCTAAAACTAAACTAATACAAATTATTTGTTGTTTAGTAACACTTAAAGCCTTTATGTTTAATAAAAGTAGTTTTAATGCATTAATTGTGCCTTGTAATGCACCTTATAATGCATTGTAGAATCTCATGAATAATTGCAACCACAGTTAATACATTATAACACTTATCAATTCATTGTTACACTATGCAGTTTAAATTCAGTTATAATTATTTACGACAAGATGTAATGTGTTACAATGCACGTTATGAATAATTATAATAGATTATACCCTTTAATAACCCTTTATAAGGCATTATACATAAAGGCTTTAAGTAAAGTGTTACCAAAAAAAAAAAGAAAAAAAAAGAAAAGAAATACTTGCCCTTATGAAAAAGAAGTACACTTCAGCATACTTTTAAAAAGAGTACTTATTACACAAATAATGTACTTTAAAAGAATACAAGTGTGAACTAAATCTAATGTTTGTGCATAATACTTGTGTATTATAGTTTTAATTAAATGTCATTTCATTTAATTAAATGTAAGTGCATAATACTTGTGTATTATTGTTTAAATTATACACTGAACTTGAGAATGACCAATTTTAATATAGCTTCATATTTAATTTCATAATTAATTCAGTTGTCTTTGAAATATGAATAAATTGTATTTCCGAATGTACTGACAAGCAATTATGGTAAACTAAAATTTGAGAAATCTAAACAACTTATTAGAAAAAATAAATTAATTAATTTAAATCAAAATGAAAACTAGAAATAAGTTTAGGTTGATTTACTAAAACTATAACTGAAAAAAAAAATAAAAAAATCCAAAAATGACTAAAAATGACAAAATTACTAAAACTTAAACTAAAATGAAAACTAAAGATATAAAAATGAAATTGAATTCAAGCCATTCATAAATATAATAAATAATGCTAAAATAACACTGGTTTCCAGCCGATTCAAGCTAGTTATGTATTCTAGTGTATTCTGATGAAATAAATATTTTACAAGCAGTATACTTCAAGAATATTTCATTAATATAGGGAATTTTTGTAATTTATTGTTATTATACTTTTGAATGGAGAAAGATAATTTTTGCAGTCAGATGCTGTAGTTACAACATCTACCAGCAGGGGCTAACTAACCATGCTAACCAGCCAAACCTTGAATCGTGGTGACTTCAAATTAACCAGTCACACCTCCAAAACATGATGACAGCAAACAGGTTGTGTACACTAAAGGATCACACACCAGTCGAGCAGATGCCATAGAGATGAATATTCCTTTGACATCCTTCTCCACCAGCTGGTAAACACCATAAACCAGTTTGGACCAGCTAATAAGAAAGCAGGTACAAACAACTTCCAACCTTAAGCTGATTTTAGCTGACTTTCTACCCATGTTTTCAAAATAAAAGCAAGGTGAGATAAGGTTTTGACTGGAAATCTTGCTGCTGGTGTAAGCTTTGTATGTGTGCCAGAGGAATTTGTGTTGTCAGCTGGATGGGTTGAGCAGATCAGTAGGTCACGTCTCTGTTGATCTTGTCCAATCACTGTGTCAGGGGCCTCTGGAGTGAATCAGCAGCATGAAGTACGCTGACGATAAGTCAAGCACAAAATAAACCTCTAACAGTACCCATGGGGAGTGATCATGTGTTATGAAGAATGAAGCTGGAGAGATGCTCTCCATTCGGTTCTAAGCCCACGAATGAGGGCAGAAATCTCCTATTGTTAAAAGATAAAACTCTGTAATAATTTCTAGTAGCTAATTCTAAGAGCTTAGGTGGTTGGAAATGGTTGTAGGTATTATGCAAAGATATTTATGCATTTATGGATTGCAAATGTGGCTTGTTCACAAAGTAATCTCAGATTTGTTTTTGTTGAACTGTAGAATGCATATTTAACTTTCCCCCTGTAGAATTCATAATAGCTAAATGATGTCAATAAAAATATTAAAACATAAACATGGATTATGTGAGGGTTAGATTTAGGGATAGAGAAATAAAAATATTGTTAGATCAGTATAAAATCAATAGAAGGACAATGAATATTATTTTGTTGTTGTTGTTTTAAAATGTGTACTTTTTGTATTATGGGTCATTCCATGTCAAATCAACCAAATTTCAGAAACAGCTCAAATTTTTGATTTTGTCAACATTTTTTGTGAAGAAAGCTAAATATTTATAGTGATGAAAGCCAAAATATTAAATGTCACAGATGTATATTCACTGAGTAATCCACTATTTTGTAGAGGGGGGTCAAAATGGCAATTTTCACCTGAGATTCAGAACCAAATTACAGAGGGCTAAAAATGACTTCAGAAGGTAATAGCATCATGTTATTTTTAGACAGAGATCGGTAGGTCTATTAGTAATATCTGTTGAATTTAGCATTTTTTGTTGCAGTATATACCAGTGGTGACCATTCAAAAATGAGGAAAAAGCACTTTTCAAGTTCTTCTCTAAGATTTGCATGCCTGTAACTCAAGAAGTATTAAATATATCTTAATGCCCTTTTACATTTAGGGTCTTAACAAACTTTCCTTTTGGCATCTTCATTTTTAAGGCCCTATATGGTTCAGGTCCAGAGATACTGGAATTTCAATATAGCCAGGAGTAAATTGTTACATTTTAGGCATTTTCAGTGGTCAAAAACCCAATATTTGTACAATTTTAAATAGCTGTTTTCTATTTTATTTTTTATCTTAAAATGTAATTTATTCCTGTGATGGAAAACCTGAATTTTCAGCAGCCATTACTCCAGTCTTCAGTGTCACATGATCCTTCAGAAATCATTCTACTATGCTGATTTGTGAAAACTGTGAAAATTTTTCATAATTCACTGATGAATAGGAAGTTCAAAAGAACATTTATTTAAAGGTGCCATAGAATGCATTGACACAATATTTTAAATTGTTCTCTGATATCTACATAGAAGGTATGTAAGGTTTACAACCCTAGGATTTCTCCCCAGAATGAAACGGTCTGTTATTGGCTTATGTGGAAGGGTCATGAATAATAATGTTGAGCTCTGCTCTGATTGGCTGTTTCACAGTGTGGCTCATTTCAGTAGCTCACAGGAAGGAAACATAAGGAAAATATATATTCCAATACTTTCTCGCGTAGCTATATCGTTGGGTAATTATACAGTAAATAAAATGCGGGCATCAGGGAGCCGCTATTAATATGCTGGGCATTGAAACTGTTTTCAAATGCACGATCGCGTTTTACTTTCACTTTTGATATTCGCGATCGCACGTGCTCTGTTTATTCTATGGAGCGGCAGTACTTACCACACATTTTACAAGATCAGATGCTTGTCAGTGGTGCTCAAGATCTGTAAATCATTCGCCATCATCCTCAGACATCTCTCCTTACTCTGTTTATGTGGTAAGTGAAATCTTGTGTACTGGCCTAGAACATGGGCGGGTATATGCAAATATTGGGGGTAACTATTACTGACCCCGACTGTTACGTAACAGTCGGTGTTATGTTCTGATTCGCCTATTTTTCAGTGGTCTTTTTTATTCACGAGATTTACATGAGAAGGAGGAAACAATGGTGTTTGAGTCTCACTATATGTCATGTCCATGTACAGAACTGTTATTATTCAGCTATGCCAAGGTAAATACAGTTTTCCATTCTATGGCACCTTTAAAATATATTTCTTTTGTAACAATGTAAAGTCATTTCTTTCCAAGTCCTTAAATAATTTGCATTTTGACAAAAAGTGGTTTTGCATACACAGTACGAGGAGAAGGCCTGAACTTACTGAAACGGTGTCTCTACTTTCTTTACAAATTAAGTTAGCGCTTCATAATCGTGACCCTTTGTCCGTTTGTGTTGTTTTTCCCAGCGGTTCAGAAAGCAGCACTTTATCTCATTGTTTGAGGTCTTCTCTTTCGCCGACTGTGCAGGAACTGTTCAATCAGCCCCATGTGTCCTCCACATTTCCTCACATCGCAGTGGCTCGTCTCCAGGCCTGTTCTTCTCTGCACCCACTTTATGACCTTGTTTGCTTTTGTTAAAGGCTCCAGCTGGCCCGGCCAGTTCGGAGGACCACAGAGGCACATCCCTTTTCATTTTGTGCGGCGGTCCACACTTCTCACTGCTTTTCTGCCTCTTTATCCCCTCTCTGTCAGTGTGAGTGCGCGTGTGTGGTCCCTGCCAACGGTTTTGGCCGCAGTGTGTGCTAATGGCCAGTGAAGATGTGAAGTATAGCTGACAGGGTCTGGTTTGTGCCCCACAGCCACATCTAGAGAGACGTTTTGTTCTAAACATGGGGTTAATGGAGCAGACAGGTTATGTGTGGCAGGGCCCCAGCCACCCAGTTGAGGTCTAAGCTAACTGTGACGGAAGACGATTGGACCAAATGAGTGTTTGTTAAGGTTTCAGGAAGTTCCTCTGCTTTATTGATGCTAACTTCAGCCATGGAGCAGGAATGCGTATGTCTCCAAAAGAGGGTTTTTCTGACCGGTTCAAAGAACAATTTCAGTGAACAATTCTTAAAAGAGCCATTTTGTTCTTAGTATGAAACCTTTATCCACTATAAAGAACCATTTCTACAATGGAAATATTCCATGGATGTTTAAATTTCTTCATGGAACCATAGATGCCAGTAAAGAACCTCTGTTTTTTATTTTAGATTATTAAATTTTAGTAAGCGTTGGTAAAATTGCAGATAGATGCCAATAAAGAACCTTTATTTTAAGGGTATGGAGACACGGATCCTTGCTGCTTCTGAAAAAGTTTCTTGGAAAATTATCTTTTTTATTTTTATTTTTTTAAATTAAATCATTAACATAAGGCAAATGAATCAGGACATATGCAAGCCAGATTCAGACTCAAACCGGTCTGACAAACAACTTTGAATTGCGTGCCATTATTGAATTAATCTGTTATTTTGATTAATTCTTAGTTTATTTACTTGTCTCCACACAAAATTACACCAAAAGTCTATGTGCCTCTTTCATGACAGTATGATTTAGTCATTCAGACAATGTAACTCCAAGTTTAAATCTAATTTGCTTTAATACTCGCTTTTTGTAAATGAGTCCCTGGAAAGGCCTGTGTTATAATAGTGCAATGCCACTGGCTTGAAAAGAATGTGACTGAATCTTTCCTATAAACAAACCAGAAACATCCCGCCAGTGAAGGACATCTGAGGTGGCAGTCCAAGGTCATATTTTCCAGTCTAGCCTTGGACAGGAGACGCCGCCTTTGCAGAATAACTTTCTTTTGTGTCTGTCTTTACCGCAACAAGTGTGTTAGCTCTTCAGGAGGATGTGGTCTGCAGCTTTCAGACTCTTAAAATACTCGATTACTGATCATTCAGCCACAACATACCATTGTCAATGTTATTATTGAACCACTAAATTGATTTGGATCGGTCTTATTTGATAAGTATAAAAAATAATAAAATAAAAAATAATTCTGGTATAGTGTTTTAATTTAAAATATTAAAATTAATCATTTATTTCTTGGTAGAACGTGGCAAAATCACACAAATCAGGGGTTCAGGCTGTATTTAGACCTATAGATTAGCAATTTTAGTCGGTGTTGAAAAATTGCAAATATAAATGTGATGAAACCGCTCTTGTAATCTTTAGTTTGTGGTTCATGATCAGTTTTCTTTTTAAAGAGCCCGTTTTGTATCCTATTGTGGAAAATGTCTTAAACCAACGAATCTAATATTCAAAGCGCTTAAATGAAGAAATGAATCTCGTCTAAAGCCATGTGAACGACACGAAGTCAAATTATATTTGTTCGATAAAATGCTGCCATCTAGTGGATGATATGGCCTAAAAAATCTAAATCTAATGCAACGTGTTTCTCATCAGATTGAATGGAAGAGCTCACCAATTCGACTTGTCAGTAACATTTTACTACCGAAAACTTAAAGCAGGTCAGTTATAATATTATAATAATATTATGTAGTTCAGTTCCGTCAACAGCTTTTTTCATCTATAAAATATATTATATTTTAAAATCATTTACTACATTTTAATGTAATGCTAGCTCCATTCAGACGCCATGATTGTTCTCATATGGAACTGAACTTTTAGGGAACAAAAGCTGATATTTTTGAGCTTTTGAGAGTATTTATATGCTTTAACAACAGAAGTGAACTGAGAAAGTCAAAGATTTATTTAGTTTAGGACATCAAAAAAATTAAACTTTAGGCATTTGTCATTCAATGGTATTACTCCAAAAAGGTATATCATTTACAAGCACAAAAACCCTAAAGTTCTTAGTGTACACATCCATTAACATATCTCCACAGTGAGTATCTTTAATTCATCCAAAAACAACAACAAAACTGTTTCAAATACAGAATCAGCAGAGATCTTCCAATTCTTCTGGTGTAAATGAACAAACTAATCTATCTTGTCATTTTATTTTTACATACTTTACATATTACATTTGTATTTTCAAAGGAATGACAAAGCCAACTGCTCTAGAACGGTCCTGACATTGTGCTTTATCGGCACAAGTACTGTTTTTTATTGATGGCTCATTTCTGATGTTTCAGGTCCTTTCCTTTTACAAACAAAATATTGTGGGGGAAGATGTGGTTCTTCTTAATCACAGATTCATTCCTTTTCTTTACATGAAGTCATCTGAATCATAGCCACCCTGCAGAAAAAAATACATCATATCAAGTCATAAAAGAATTTGTGTCCATGCTCAGCAGAATATTAAGCTCTAAGGATATATTACCTCATTGGTGGTCAT
This sequence comes from Tor tambroides, assembly GCA_021397915.2. Lineage (NCBI taxonomy): Eukaryota > Metazoa > Chordata > Actinopteri > Cypriniformes > Cyprinidae > Tor > Tor tambroides. The sequence continues at coordinate 142,714 of JAFVLL020031203.1, forward strand.
GTTGTCACTCCTCATGAGTGATGAATAATTCCTACAAGAAAGTAGAGGTTACAAGTAAGTACACGAAATTGATGCCTGTACCTGTAAATAATACGTCTCAAGGACTGATTCTAATGTACAAAGGTTATTTTTATTATATTTATCATTTATGTATCTACAGTGGAGTCCAAAAGTCTGAGACCACATTGAAAATATTGCATAAACATGTGGAACAAAAAGAGTGATTAAACAAATAGGTTATATTGTTATGTTGGTAATATAATTTGTAATTACATTTTGTAAACAATCTAGAAAGTGCAAAATAAATGCATTTCACTAGTCGCCAGCGTATTTTTCAAAAATGAAAAACAAACTATATATATATATATATAATTGTTTGTGTTGAGGTTATAATATGCATCTCAACCTTAATTCTTCCGTCTCTTTTTTCTTCTTCGTTTCGTCCTTCTCCTTTTTCTTCTGCTCTTGTAATTGAGCCACCTTCTCATTTCTTTCCTCTCTGTCCCGGGACTCCTTCTCAGCGGCAAGATCAGGATAGAGCTCCTCTTTTGTTTTCTCTAGTCTGTTGATGATTTCGTTGATTTTCTTTTCTACTGCCACAATTTTCACCTGTTGACATTGTATAGTGATTGGATATTTATACAGAAGCTATTTAGAAGATTTCCAAGTGCAGTAGTAATACCTGAGCACCTTAAATCACATAGACTTTGTTCAGACAGGTAGTAAATGGTATTTTTTTGGCATAACTGACTCAGATTAATTTACTTTCTGTAGTTTCAGTTGCATAAAAACAAGCTCATCCATTCTAATAAAAGACGTGAATCAGAATTGGCTGAAGTGTGAATAAAATCATAGAGTTTATCTCTCCTCATACCTCCTTCTGCCGATGGAAGCCTATCTGCCCGACATCCATGTCTGCTGTTTTTTTCAGATTGCCCCATGGTGTGTAGACAACATTAATATTGTTCATTTTGCAACCTGTAAATAAAAATACAATAAATAGCATTGTTAACAAACAAGTTTTGATGTTTATTGTAAAGAAGCAGTACCTTGAATGCTGTTGTTTTTGACCAGCTGGGCACAGTCAATCAACACGTCTTTTGGTATGTCTTCTATCGTTGTACCCTTTAATTAGTGAACATAAATGTCAGCATAGAAATATTATAAATAAAACTGTAGGTTAAAATATGAATCACCTCTCAAAATACCTTGGGCATTCTTAGATATACATGGGCAGATGAGAGCTTGTCCACATGGAACCTGAAACACAAGATACAATTTTTTTTCTTGTATTTGAACTAATATTTAACATCAGAGCAAATATAGAAAAAAAGAATTCATTTGTGGTGGCAAATACTAAATAGACATTTGTTCTCACCAAATATCTTCAGGCCATCCATACTTTATAAGATCTTCATCTGTGGAAAACAAAAACAGTTATTAATGGTCTGGCAAGCACAGGATGAGGGTGCTGAAAATATTATTTATAAGCAATTTGGTACTTACTTTCATATTTATCTTTGCCCATATAGATGGTATAGGGCGGTGAGACAACTGTAAAAGAGAAGCATGTTTTGCAACTTTTAAAAAGCACTGTTCACTCTCATTATTCTTGCTACATATCTGAACACCGAATCTTCACCAATACAATCTCACAATGTCAAGTTACAGTGTATTTCAGTTTTAATAATCTTTCTTTTTGTTCTGTGTTGTATATTTATAAGCATTAGAATTGTTTCGTATTTAAACTGTCTTTGTTGACAACATAAACACTGTTTTGCCTGGGCACAGAGAAAACACATTTCACTACTCACCGGCGCTTTTAAAGTAAAACACCATATTTTTACACAAAGACGCAACCTTTGAAAGGCCTCACTATATGTATTCAACGAAACACTGAGCACATCAGAGGTAAATAATCTTCTATCAGAGGCACATGCCATGTGCACCATCCATTCCAACCACAACAGGAACAAGCAGCGCTGCAATGAAGTGATTCAGAGTGAATGAACCGTTCATTTGAATCGGATCTCGGTTGAGTTCCGAACTGTGCTCACGTCAGAAAATACGTCCGTGGATTTTAAAGTATATGCAAATTAGTAATTATTTAGATTCTAAATATGAACTGAATGGCTGCAACATGGTTCTTTGAAACAAACTGTTCGAAAGAACCGATTCGTAGAGATGAATCGCACTTACTATCCCTAACCGGATGTTGTCATTCACAGCCGTTGTTTCCGTTTCCGTGTGCGCCACAATTGACTTTGGCGCGTTGTTCAAAACAGACCGCGGGTGAAGGGGAGAGGTTTGCCGCGAATATTTTGCAGAGCTGTTTTCATACAGAATCAAAAACAAAATCGGATTTAATTGACCTGGTAAGTGAACTACTACATATATTGTTACATTGTCAGTATCTGAACGAGGCTTGTGATGACTGAGGGATCCTGCATGTATTTTTTTAACGAGATGTTGCTTGTCAACTAATTGGCGCCTAGTAATGAGCTGCGGTATAACGTTAAATGAATAAGAAGTATTGAAAAGGGGCCTATATATACTATATTCTTTATGCTATGTGCCAAGGTATATACCGTTATCATAGCAATAAGCTTGACACGAAAACACATACAGTTTGATTCTTTTGAATCGCTCAGATTGAAGTCACACACTATTCTCACTGGCTCCTGACGCAAATGACGAATTTTGTCGAATATTGTTTACTAAATTTGAGCATGGTACTGCCTTTTCTCCGCAGTTCGCATATGATAAAATAGAAGCACAATTATATTGCAGAAGTATCAGAATGTTCCAGAAATGCAGACCGGGGCGTCGTCCCTCAATTTCACGTCATGATTCCCTGTCTTCTCCCTTCAGGTGATTTGAAGATGTTATCCCGAAAAAGAAAACATGGCTCTCCTGATGCTGAGAAGTATGTGATGTAATTTTGTTAGATATTAGATCTTGAAATGTTCTTAGTTCACAATCTGTGTCATAAGAACTATTTCTTTCCGTTTCGTTTAAACCCACCATAGTAACCCATCCAAGAAACAAATAACAAGCCCGAGAAACTCTCCAAGAAGGGCCACTCGACAAAAAGAGAACATTCCCATCTCGCTGGCATCACCCCAAAAGATTCTCAGTACACCTAAGAAGATGCAGAGGACCTCTTCACTAGAATCTCCTCCGAAGCGGATCTCACCACGCAAATCAGTATTGGGAGCGGGATCCTTCTACAGCAAGCAGAAACCTCTTTATCTCACACCTCTTGAAAGAAAGCTGTTAAAGGAAACCAAGTCACCACCATCAGTCCCTATCAAAGAAGCATCACGCCTCCCTGTGAATGCTGGGAATACTGTTAAAAAACCAGTGAGGAAGGTTCAAAAGAAAGGCACTGCCGCAGGTCCACAGTCTAACCTAAAAGGCTACTTTACTGCTAAACCCAAAGGGAAAAGTCCCTCTGACTCACAAACAGATCAATCATTGAATGCCATGGTGGCCCCGATTTCATTTAGCAGTATGAAATCCAAGAGTAAACCCAAGCTGGTTGTGGGAGCAGCTTTCTTCAGCACTGGGAAAAAGCCCACTTCCATGTTCAAAAGGTCTGCACAGAACACAAAACCTAAACAACCCTCAACCTATGAGAAACCAAACTCTCAGAAACCCACGAAGGAGAAGGAAGCGCCGACAGCTCCAGTAGAACGATCCCCAGTCCGCCGTGCCGTCTTCTTAAAAAAACACCCAAAAGCGGACAACACAACAAAAGTTACCAATGATGAAGATGCTGAGAGCAGCGAGTCAACACAAGTGATGTTGAGCCCCCAACAGATGTCCCCTCACGTCCTGGCAGATCTGCATGGTATTACCAAAGAGTTGAAGGTGTATTTGAGGAGATCTGTTAGTCCCAACAGTTCCACTGAAGTTGGTAGCCAGGTAAGATTGAACTCCTCAATCATTTGCTAGTAACTTTAAATGTGAAGCTCTCTTCATCTTTTTCCCAAATTGAAAATGTTTTCCAGGACTCACCCACAAAAACGAACTCAGTGTTTGATGTGAGTGACATACCACCACAGGATCACAACAGCTCTTTTGATGAAGGTAAATAAACATCCACAAATTCCCTATAAATCCCCTATTTAAAAAATGTATTTATTTTTATTTGATAAATAAGAAATAATTTGTGTACTATTATCTTATGTATTAGATTTGTTTTATGAATCAAAATTACTTCCTAATTTGACCAGTTATTAAATAGGTTGTTAAATGTGATTTTATAAATTTGGTTCTGAATTATTTTTTGAAGCTAAATTATTTGATATTAATTATTTTGTGGATAAACATATATTTGGCCATATATTTACTATATGTTTTTATATATATATATATATATATATATATATATATATATAATTTTTATTTATTTTTTTTAAATGACCTTTTTTTATTGCTCTCTTTTCAGAAGATACATCTGTCTATCCTATCTTTGGCAGTAAGAGGTAAGACAATCAGATACTTATTTTTTTTCCCCTAATGCAACTGTGGAAAAATAATGAATCCTGGAAAAAGCAAAGTCATGATTACAGTGAAAAAATAATACTGTTTTAAAAGAATAGCTGCTAGAATTAAATAATGACCCTATGTGTGCCAGACAAGTTATGTTCAGTCTTTTAACTTAAATGTCATGACCATGTAAAGCTGGTTAACTTCACATTTAATGTCTTGTTTGATCTTCATCAGTTGTTCTCATCTTTATTTTAGATCTCAGAAAAAAGGGATTTTGTCGCCACCGCTGAACACCAGCACTCCTTCTGCACTGACTGGTACTCCTGCTCTTAAAGCCAAAGAGAGGTCTGCCTTGAGAAGAGAGATGAAGAAGCAAACAGATAACCAGCTTATCATTGTGAGCAGAAAGTCAAATTGTTGGACAGAAATAAATCGCTGGTGCTTTTCCACCTCTTGTTAATGTTTAAAGTGTCTGGTATTTAGGATGCTGGCCAGAAGCAGTTTGGTGCCACTACATGCGGGTCCTGTGGGATGCTGTACAGTACAGATAGTCCAGAGGACAACTTCCAGCACACACAGTTCCATCAGCGCTTTCTGGACACCATTAAGTTTGTGGTGAGCTGTTATGAAGTTTTCATCAATGCAGCGAAGCGATTCTGCTGGAAAAAATATTGCAATTTCACATCAATTTGTATGTTTTTAGGGCTGGAAAAAAGAGAGGGTTGTGGCCGAGTTCTGGGATGGAAAGATTATTCTCGTTCTTCCTGATGATCCTAAGTATGCCACAAAAAAGGTATGCTGGCAGTGATTGGTTATAATGTAAACACTTGCTCTGTCCAGATAAATCTCCAGCATTGTCTAAGCTACGCTTCTTTTGTTTCAGGCAGAGGATGTGAGACGGATTGCAGACAGTGAATTGGGCTTTCAGCAGTCCACCCTCAGTAGCCCCAGTTCAGCTAAAACCTACCTGTTCATTAACAGCGACAGGATGGTAGTGGGATGTCTGGTGGCCGAAAATATTAGACAGGTGAGTGTTTAACAAAAATATTCTAACATTTGACTTTCGTTCAATATCATTGCCATTCTGAGCTATAAAGTACAGTTGACAGTTTTTCTGTGGTCTTAAAAGGTTTGTCCTCCTCCACAAACTAAGGCCTAAAAAGGCTTCAAATCTGAGCAGAAAGTTTTGCATAATGCATAATGGCGTGGCATTAAATGTTGCATGCATTGCAAAAAAAAAAAAAAAAAATTAAGATGCGTTTACTTGAGATGCAATTTGAACAGGTGAACGTCTTGTTTTCTGAGAAATTGAACAAAATTGAGTTTATGGTTAAAACAAGAACAAATATCTTAGTCAAATATCTTTTTATTTCTTGAATTAAAACTTTTTTCTAAGCCAGCTGGCAGATATTTGTTCTGTTTTAATTGTAAACCCTCTTAATTTTTATTATTATTATTATTTTTTTTATAAAACAAGGCTTCTTTTTTGTCATTAGGCTTCGCAAATAAATGTACCATGATTTTAAAACCTTTAAAAATTTGCACTAGAGAACAAGACAAAATACTAATGAAGAACATCACATACAGTAAAAGTAATTTCCATATTACCATGATTGTTGTGAACAGAGCTAAGTCCTAAGCTATTTTTTTGTGAAAAAATAAATAAAATAATACTAATGGAGATCTATTGGAAGTTGTATTTTTCCAGCTTTGAAGCTTTGCTAATTTATGTTTATACATGTTTAGAGACAATATTGTCGTATAGTGTTCTATTCAATTTTTTCTTCAAATTTTCTTTACTTGGTCATAAAGTTTTAAATTTACATTCATAAAACCTGCAGAAACGCTGAACTGATCTTGCTAAACCCTGATCATAACCAATGTTATATAGGCTTTTCGGGTGCTGGAGCAGCAAGGGAAACCCAAAGACATGAACAAGGAGGATTTCATGGAGCACCACAGAGCCTGGTGCTGCTCTACTGTGCCGGAAAAAGCCATCTGTGGTGTCAGTCGCATCTGGGTTTTCAGTCTGATGAGGAGGAAGGGCATTGCCACTCGCCTTCTGGACACAGTCAGGTACTAAATATTTTCAGTGCATTAATAACAAAAAAAATTATAGTTTGCATGAATTAGTTTGTGTGTATTAAACTACTTTTTCTTACTGATTCAGGGCTACTTTCATGTACGGGAGCCACCTGACCAAAGAGGAAATCGCCTTCTCTGACCCTACACCAGAAGGGAAGCTGTTTGCTACAAAGTACTGCGAGACACCAACATTTCTGGTGTACAACTTCATCAGTTAAAGATAAACATTTCCTGTAGGTTTTAGTGTGACTGCATTTGTGAATGCTTTTGTGAGTTTTTAATAGATAAAAATTGTTAATTGTCCAGATTTGTTCTGAAGAAAACCTGTTTTATTGTTTTGTATAGATTGATGAATTCATATTTAAGATGATTTACAATAGTTCAAATGCAAGCTCTGTTAACCCGTTAACTACAACGACTTAAAGGGTCCTGTTTGGGAAATTAGACTTATAATTGCCTCGAAGTTGGTTATAAAATAAGAACGTTCAAGTGAACTGCTCCTTGCTTTTGACTTTGCATATATTTTTAAATAAATGTGCTTATTCATATTTTGTATTGTCTTGGTGTAAATCTCTGTCGTAGTGAGTTTCAATAATCTTTTTGGAATTAAAAGAGGGTTGCTTAATTGATGAATACTGTTTCCATGAACCTTTAATCAATAACTTGTAGAGTGTGTGTATATACAAGGATATGTATAGCTTAGGTGAATGATCTTTTAAGTTTTCAGTTTGTAATTAACCTTTTGCCTTTAATTCGTTAATTGTGTTTAGTCATGTTTAAAAATACAAACATCCCTAACAGGTTTAATTAGTCTGACCATAAAAACTTGCATTCAATCATTTTAAAAGTAGCAAGATGCTTTAAAGGTTTAGTTTAGAGCAGAGGATCCAGCTGGTGCAAGTGGGTCTGTGGAAAATTAAAATGTTATTTGTGAGATCCATTATTTTCCTTATTTATACAGCTAACTTGGACTGGATAAGATTTTAAACATATTTCACGGTGCAACTGGCCCATGCAATATTATATACATCCATGGCATCACAAAACTTTGAAAACCATGCATGTTAACCATAACTTCACATGGATATGTCTATGTTGAATATAAATTACTTTTATTATAGTCAGCTATTTTGTCAGTGAGAACTGAGAAAATTTTTAAATTCAATGTTATATTCAAGGTAAGACAAGACATATATTCATTTAGCATGTGTGCTGATATTACACAAAGACCATGGTTCAAAAACAGATTTTAATCCAAATTGTACTGCAACAACTACAGTTTTTAGAATGTCTGAAAGTCAATAGAGTACATAAGAACATATGTAACATGACAACAGAAAAGTATTTACAATGTGAAAATGCAACAGCTCACAAAGTAAACTTATGGACAGAACAGTAACCAGACCCAGTAGACAAACATACAATATACTTTACACTGACAGGAATTTAACTGAACATTTAATCAATTACAATGACCTCACTGCTTTTGTCACAAAGCTGGGTGTTTGGTTCTAGCACCTGAACAATGTGAGCTGCAGAGGGTCTTTTATGAGGGTCTTCCTCTGTACAGAGACAGAAGAGCTCCACCATCCTCTGATAAGCCCCTCCGAGAGTGGCTGCATCCAAAGCCGGCCGAGTTCCAAGTCTCTCATAATATGCATCTTCATCGAAATCATCCCCATCAAAGGAGTTATCTAAGCAAAAAAGAAAACAGTCAAAAAATCAACTTGGAAACAACTGGAAAAGTGTGAAAATTGTAAAATATATTCACTATAAGCAAAGAATAAAATAGTAATTTTACCACCATCATCATCCCCCTCAGTGTCCAGTATCTCCAAGTGAGGAACAGAAAGTGTCATCATCTCCCACAGCGTGAGTCCATACGCAAAGATATCAGCTTTGTCTGTGATAACTCCATCCTCCAAAGCTTCCTTAGGCTTCCACGGCTCCGTCCCAATGTAGTGGGCCTTTGGATCGCTCACTAAAGAGAAGATTTGAAATATCACAACACTGACAAACATGTTGTGCACAACATTCTACATGCCTTCTACTGTTTGATAGTTTCAACTTTATTAGAAAGTAAAATGCCTTTTAGTATCATTCGAAAAATAATCAACCTTCAAGTCATGGTACATATGTCTGTTTGCTATGAAACCTTTTCTGATTTTTACAACGTTAGTAATATTTCAAGATGAACGCTTCGTCGACTGAACCAACTTAGGCTTACATGATTATCCACACATCATTTTTAGAAAAATCATGTTAAAATAAGTACCAAACATGATAAAACAGGTTTTATTTCACTGCATTTAGCTATATATTTAGCCCCCAACAATTAAAACATCCGCACTTCAAGCAAAAACAAGCATTTAAATATCATGTTTAGACATATTATCGGGAGATAAAACTGCTATTTATATGCATTTTATGTAAGTAGTCTCTTATAAAGATCTCACTGATTTACATTACCAGCTACCAGAATTTCATCATACTTTTTGTCCATATACACTACCGTTCAAAAGTTGTAGATCAGTAAGACTTGTAATGTTTTTTAAAGAAGTCTCTTATGCTCATCAAGGCTGCATTTATTTGATCAAAAATACAGAAAAAAACAGTAATCTTGCAAAATGTTATTACAATATAAAATAATGGTTTCTATTTTAATATACTTTAAAGTATAATTTATTTCTGTGATGCAAAGCTGAATTTCCATCAGCCATTACTCCAGTCTAAAGTGTCACATGATCCTTTGGAAATCATTCTAATATGCTGATTTATTATCAGGGCTGGAAACTGTTGTGCTGCTTAATATTTTTTTGTGATACACTTTTTCAGGATTCTTTGATGAATAAAAAGTTAAAAAGAAATATTTTCTAACAATGTACACTACCGTTCAAAAGTTTGGGGTCAGTAAATTTTTATTCTTTCTTTTTTGAAAGAAATCAAACCTTTTATTCAGCAAGGATGTGTTAAATTGATAAGAAGTGATAGCAAAGGTTTATATTGTTAGAAAAGATTTATATTTTGAATCAATGCTGTTCTTTTTAACGTTTTATTCATCGAAGTGTTCCTGAAAAAAGTATTGCAGTTTCCAAAAAAATATTTGGCAGCACAACTGTTGCCAATATTGATAATTCTAACAATAAATCAGCATTTTAGAATGATTTCTGAAGGATCATGTGACACTTTAGACTGGAGTAATGGCTGATGGAAATTCAGCTTTGCATCACAGAAATAAATCATACTTTATATTAAAATAGAAACCATTATATTGCAATCAAGATTACTGTTTTTTCTGTATTTTTGATCAAATAAATGCAGCCTTGACGAGCATAAGAGTCTTCTTTACAAAAATTTCAAGTCTTACTGATCTAAAACTTTTGAATGGTAGTGTAAATATCAGCAACTGTGCAGTTTTTGTTTTTGCTCAGTTCGGAGCCATAAAATATAAGTCAGAAAAGCCTGCTGTATCAAATATGACACTCAACAAAAACACATATGCAAACTTGCATACAAAGTTTCAGTAAACAAACAGAAAAACAGATTTTACAGAGTATTATTTTATACGTCAGACTTCATAGGATTAATAGAGTGGTTCTCAACTGATGGGCCATGATTCAAAATGATAAAATACAAATAAGAAAAAAACTAAAAACTAAACTAAAAGAATATGATTAAAGCAAGGAAAAATAATGCTGAAATATTCAATCTTTTGATACCCTGCATGTTTTCATCCAGTGGCAGTGACACACCAACATCACAGATTTTGATGCTTTCAAAGTCGCCCTTGATGACAACGTTGCATGATTTCATGTCTCCATGTAAAAGCTTTTTCTCATTGTGCAAATACTGAAGAAAAAAGACCAAATACAGAAGTAGAAGCTTGAGATTACATAACAACAACAACAACATAAAGATGGGAAAAAGCAGAATCAGTAAATTTATGTCTGATTTTACAACCACACCTGTAAACCACGTGCAACATGAAGAGCCACTTTTTCAATAGTGGCCACTGGAAATGCTTGTAGACCCTCCTCTCTCCTCTTCTCAATCAGGTCATTCAGAGACTGCTCTCCACCATACTCCATTGCCAGACACTTAGAGCCATCCTTTGCTGTGGTAAAAGCTCTGAAACCTTAAAACACACAGGAAATAAATAATTTAAAGAGATCTTTGTCTTATAATCATCACATTTACCATTATAATGTAATATTTTAAAGACATATTTACCAACAATATTGGGGTGATGCAGGTCTTTTAAGATCTTTGCCTCCTCGCTCAGACGCTTCTGATAAACGGTCATTTGACTTTTTGCACACTTGCTGTTGATCTTCTTAATGGCCCATGGTGAATGAGTGTGCATGCCCATCCTGACGTAAATAGTGGCATAACCTTAGATGTTTCAACTTTTTCATTACACTATCATGGAGTAGGCAGTACAAACATGCATCAAATATATGTATGTAACGTTACCTGTTCATGAGATAGACATTGACTCCAGTCCCACAGCCGAGTTTCTTCATGAAAGGAGAGGCAGGAATGGTGACTGGGGTTCCACATGCACTAACTGATAACAATACATTTAAGTTAATTAACTAACGTTAATTTAATATTTTCAAAAAAGACAAACAAACAAACAAAAAAACGACCACATTTCGATCAAGATGGGATGTTAAATCATCTTGATAATGAGAAAGTCAATGCAACGTGTAACGTTAGCTAAATTCATTGTAATCATAGTATCAGATGTTTAAAGATCACTTTACCTGGACTTTTCGCTTTTGCAGGCTTGCAAGGCGTTTTAAAGGCACTGGGTGATTCTTTGTTGGCCTCCATTTCTCTAAAATTAAACAATAAAGATCATCATATTTTTGTTTACATTGTCAAAATCCGTAAGACAAAACGTTACAAACCAGTTTAACGTTATACAGAACGTCAAACGTCAATTCATAATGTGTAATATGACTTTTATTTAAAAAAAAAAAAAAAAAAATGTAAACAATTTCAATTACATTAGATAAGAGCTTCAGAGATACTGAAATACGCGCTCGGATTTGAAAATCACCGGTTAGTTTGACGTCAAACGTACGTAAAGCTACAGTGCCAGTAGAGGGACAAAACTAACTGCGTGCGTTTTCGTTTTTTCCTTCAATTCTTTCTCATTCTTCAGAGCAGTTGCTGTACCCCGAGAGTTACTCAACATTAGTTAATTTGTTAACTTTAAAACATTGCTATATATTTTTAGTACTAAATAGATACTGTAATGTATGGTAATTGTGTATTACTCCTTACCTGTTGATGGCGCTCTCCGTCTGAAAGTTTTTTTTTTTAATATAACCTGCTGAACAAGAAAATAAGAGTGAAGTAAAAACAGATCGTCACGTTCTGTGAATTATTAAAATATACATTCAACAAATATCACAGATACATTAAAATAGAATAACATATTGTATTAGAAATAATTACAATGACATATTTATGTTTCGCTGGGTATTATTTGCCATTATCAGACTTATTATTGTTAATTAAAACTAAAACAATTAAAATATTTTGCTAGTTAAAATAAATCTGAAATAAAATATACATATTAGATTTAAAATAATGAAATGAAATAAATTTAAACTGAAGCACTAAAATTACTAACTGGAAATAAAAAAAAACCTGAACTAAATCTAAAATAGCAATAAATTAAACCTAAATAGTAATAAATAAATAAATGACACAATAATAGCTTAATAAAATAACTAAAATTAAAATGCAATCTGACAAATAAAGAAAAAAATTAAATTAAACTATTGTAGTATATAAATAATACTAAAATATCATTGGCCCTTTTAATTACGACACGCTTTAGTTTCAGAAGGGGTTTCTCCCGTTTCTTTAGGTGTCAAAAGTAGAAAAAATTGCCCAAATAGCCCATATTTAATGTAGACTGCTGAAATAGTTACGTATTTTTAAACATATAGACTGTTTTATGTGCATACATTTCTGGTCTATTAAGTATTATATAATATTTGTTACTTCATTGTTATTTAATGTAGCTAGTGTTACACAACATCACTTAAAAAATCATTATCATGTAAGCAAGTGGAAAATACTTACCCATGTCCACTAGATGGCATCATGTAAGCATAGGAGTTGCTTAGTTGCTGTGGAGAAATAATATTTCTTAAACGTTCTGCTATGCCAAAGGCAAGTCTAGATAACCAAGTGGCCCGTGTCCAAGCATGCATTTATTTTTTTGTGCTTCACTGCAGGTTGCCATTTTTCAAGCTTTTGTGTTCAATCTACTCAGCTGGCCAGAATGAGAGGCAGATGGAGGAAGAAAGAGAGAAGAAAAACCTACTTAAAGGCGAAGACATCAACTCCAGTCCGATTAAGTAAAGATATGCAAATCCAAGATTTAAATGTGCTGATTAAAGAAAACAAAGATCAGAGGAGAAGCATGTTCCATAAAACAGCAGTGACCCAAATGCATTAAATTCCTATTCAAAATGTGCACCTAAATATAAAATAAGTTGTCATGCATATATTGCTGTGATTTTGCAAGTTTAGGTAAGAAATCAGCTCTTGCCATTAATCTAAAGAACAATCTGTCCTGGAAATATCTGATGACCACTGGATTTTAAATGAAACTGGCCATAAATCATATTAAGAATGAGAACATAAAACCAAACAAATGCTTCATCAAAAGTCATGTGATCAGTACATCATCACAAAACATAACATCTTTTCCGCACATGGCTTCAAGCATGACATTAACTTTTTATACGTTTGGCTCTGAGGGCTTGTGCTATATTGTCTGGCAAATTGTCTTTCGTACTATGCCTTGAGCAAAATGAAGAAGATAATACTCCATGCTGTGCCATCTATTATAACTGAGAAATTATAGCAAAAGCACCTGGTACTCATGAGAAGTTTATTTGTTTTTACTTGTTCATTGTCAGGCAAAGATCATTTTAAATGGAAGAAAGCTATGGGGAGTGTAACATGAATGTTCCCTATAGTAAACCTCTGTTGCTGGTCAGAGAGGTCTAAAGTTTAGTTCATTCAAGTCAGGTTTACATTTATTCATTATAGATGCATTGGATGCATTATCCTGGTGTTAAAGAAATAGTTCACCCAAAATGAAAATTTGCTGAAATTTTACCCTCAGGCCTTCCAAGATGTAGATGAGTTTCTTTCAAACATGCAGCTGTTCACTTCACAAGACGTTAATTGATGGAATGGAGTCGTGTGCTTTAATTGTGGATTATTGTGATGTTTTTATCAGCTGTTTGGACTCTCATTCTGACGGCACCCATTCACTGCATATACAGGATCCATTGGTGAATAAGTGATGTGATGCCAAATTTCTCCAAATTTGTTCAGATGAAGAAACAAACTCATCTACATTTTAAATGGCCTGAGGATGAGTACATTTTCAGCAAATTTTCATTTTTGGGTGAACTATTCCTTTAAAGTGCTGACTGTAAAAGCAACTGATGCACTCTCAAGTACACTAAAGAGGCATGTGTGTGTGTGTGTGTGTGTGTAACATAAAAATTGCTCTAGGACTTCTATATTTAGAAATGTATTTCTTTATGTTTTCCATTTTCAGTAGTCTAGCAATCACTAAAGAACTGGTGTTGATGGTGGTCTGCTTTTGCTGACAAGAACCCACTCAAATGCATTAAACATTAAATTTGGTAAAGTCAGCTAACACAAGCTTGATAGATATTGACTTTAATTGAATTCATTGGTTCGCAGCTGTGAGAGCACTCCAATTTTAAAACTGAACAAGGGGCAACCCAGCACAGTCCTAAATTAGTTTTTTTGTGTGTAAAAACAAACAAACAAACACTATATATACACTATATTTTGACTATTTGTTCTGATGTGATCAGATCCCCACAAAACGTTTTTTTTTGTCTCTTGATTTCATGCTCCCAACAGACAATATTCCACAACACAAAACACATTATGGATGGCTCAAACCATATTTATCCTTGTTGCAAGTGAATCTGTTTTTAATATAGTCTAGGTTGTATTTTCTTCTACCTTGGAAAATTTTCTTGGTTTATGAGAACGAGTGCATGTCACGTAACCTGTCCATTTTGGCATCTAATTTGGCAAAATACAGGAAAACATATAGGAAGCATTTTCTCTTCCCTTTTTAAAGTTGCTTTAAGTATTTTCCTGTCTTGCCTATGCATGATTATATGGTCCGTTGCATTTTATTATTTGGATAAAATATTCTTTTTCTCTGTTGTCCGAACTTGCAACGCATTTCTTGGTCGTGACCCACCGATTGTGAATTACTGATAAGCAGACCATCTCCCAGATGGCTAGTTAAAGATTATTCTAAATGATCGCACACTTCCATCAGGCTAAAACAGTTGGTGGGCATTATTAAAGATGATACACAAAGATCAGAATTTTGATGTAAAATAAGTTTAAATTAATTCTGCATACTTCATGCAAATGGGAAAATTCAGTGCCTCCTGTTCAAGATTTGCATTCGTAGACAAAACAGAAAATATACAGGCACAGACTCTGCGTGCATAGAAACATAAATAATCATTCAAAATAAAAACAATCCAATTCATTTAAAGGAATAGTCCACCCAAGATTGAAAATTCTGTCATCAGTTACTCACCCTCATGACGTTCCAAACCTGTATGACTTTCTTTTACTCTGTGAAACACACACACAAAAGGATATTTTGAAGAATTTTGGTAACCGAACAGTTTTGGTTCCCATTGACTTCCAATTGTTGTCCATATAATGGAAGACAATGGGAAATGAAACTGTTTGGCTACCAACATTCTTCAAAATATCATCTTTTATGCTCCACAGAACAAAAAAAGTCATACAGGTTTGGAATGATATGAAGATGAGTAAACGATGACAGAATTGTCATTTTTGAGTAGCCTATCTCTATTAAGATATTTGATTTGAAGTCATTTCAAACTGATCCTAAAATAAAAGGATCTTTTGTTTTAAGTCAATAAATTGGCACATCTGTTATTGGGGATTCCTCAATGTCATATAGCTATACTCCCTCTAATGTACAAACAGACTAAACCTTTTTTATAAAAAATAAACGTTTTTCATAAAATCATGTTCAGGAGAGAAAAAGGCAAACATTGTTCACACCATCAGTTCAACAATACTTAAACTTAACATGCACTTCTGTCAAGCGGGAAACCAATCATCAAGGACTTTGAACCTCCAAGTTGTCAAGTAAAGTGTCTTTCTTAAAGAACTTCAAGGTGCGAATGGATCTCCAGACCCCAACGTAACTGTCGCTCAGAGATTGTCTCGTAGGATCATCTGATGGGATCCCTGGTCTTTCTAATTCTATGGACTCTGCCACTTTATTCTCACGAATAGGACCCTGGTCATTGCCGTCAACTGATGCCGTCAGGCTGCCATTGGGAACGCTCTCCAGATCATTTGGAAGAGTTTCCGTATCTCCATCAGGCTTGGTTGGTTCCACATAAGGCTCTCCTGGAAGTTCTTCATCTTTAGCTGACTCGTCCATATCCTGGTAGGTTAACTTCTTTTTGGTTTCATGATACTTCACCACACAGTAGGTGATGGAGCCGATGGTGTTAACTACCACGCCTGCCACGAACAGTTTGGTTGGCATCACATCACTGAAGGCCAGCATGCCCACAGTGATAGTAGCTATACTCTTGACCACCCCCACAAAGCTGGTGGTGACAGCTGAGTTGATATAGGTACAGTGCAATGTGGTGAAGTTCATCGCACAGCCGATGAGGATGCAGGTACAGAAGATGCCTGTGATATAAGGGTTCTTCCAACCTTCATATGTCCACATATCAATGGCGTCCATGCTTACAATGGAACAGATGAAGAGAATGGGAGAGGCCACCACTGCAATGGTGTACTGGGCTGTGAGCGGCCCATAATCACTGTCTGCACTCACTTTTTGGATGAGCACCAAGTAGGAGGCGTGGACGATCACAGCTAAAATGCCAGTCACGTAGCCGAAAGGGTCACCTGTTAGATCTCCAGCACCTGCACGAAAACAGAGCGACGCACTGCAAAGTTAAACAGAGGCTGCGCCATACATGATTTATGGCCATTATCAAATGAGACTCTGTATGAGAGTCATGTTTTATGCAGACATGACATGTATAGTTAAGAATACCAGAAACAGAACGTTTAAGTATACAAAACAGCAATTAAGATGATCTACTTTTATTTGCTTAATTTGCTTTTATTTTCAGAAGCAGTTCAAAACACATTATTAGTATAACATATTTATATGGACACTACTTGGAAAAAAAGTGACAAATAGGAAGATAAAGAAAAAGAAGGAATTTTGCATCGGGGATACTTAATGGAGGGCTACTTATCAAACCGGGGCAAATTGTCACTGTGGCGTTTTGTCTAGCAGGGTGTTTTTTTTTCTATGTTGGATTCATCTAGTTCAAAACAATCTAGAATTTTATTCTGAAAACTAAAAAAAAGAAAAGAAAAAAAAAATCTAAATATTTTTGTAGCACAATAACACAAAAGACGAGTTATAATGAAGTTTGAACTCAAATGCTAAACCGTGTTTTCTTTTTATCGCCAATAAATGTCACATTTATTGTTTTCATATGTTTTAAATGTTACAAATTTATTAATTACAGTATTTGTTTTTAACATGTTCAGTGAAGTTCCGTGACAACATGCCCCACTAGTGGTAAACCGATGGGTTTTTTTTGTTTGTTTTTTTTTGCTTGGAAACAGCGATGAAAATGTTCATAGGTTTTCCTTAGTCAAGGGGTCTACAGAAATGTACTTAAAAAAATAATAATAATAAAATAAATTGAGAAATATTAACTGGAGTGAAAAGTATGATTATACCTCAACAAAGTAAAAACTATTATAGGATATTTATAAATTACCCAAAATATTCTTACCAGCCAGTGCTGCTCCTCCAGTGGTGATGAGAACTGCTGTTATTACCCCAGCTGATGGGATCCCATTCTTCAGCACGCACACTCCAATCCCTAACGTTACCAATGGCAAGCATCGCTTAAACACAACATACATGGGCAAACTCAATCCCTTGAGAGACCAGAGGGTTAATGTGGACTGCAAAGTTGCCAAAATACAGACACTCGCAAAAACTTTGACTAACTGGAGGCTGAAAGGTGGTATATCTATTTTGCCCAGTCTCCTCAGCACCTCTAATGTGAGAGCCGCAGTGCCACTGGTCAGACACTGAATTAATGTCAGATACGTGAAGCTATAGGTCGTGATAAGGAATTTTAACAAAATATTCAGCGATCCCGAAAAAAATCCATGCGCGACGGCCACCGAAATGCCCAGCAAACGTCCTTTGCAAACTTCCATGTCTTTCCTCGTAGACTGGGGGTTCCCGGCGTCTCCGTATTACGCACTGAGCTCTGAGTCCTCTGCTGAATATTCACGTCCACTCTCCTCTCGTGCGTAATTCACGCAACACGAGCGCTGGTGCGGAGCGCTGCTGAATGAATGCGACACACGCCGCAGCTCCGACGGTCTTTCTTTGCACAGTGATTGAATTGGAGTCAACTGCAGCCAGTCCATTTACTTTGATGTACTTTACACTTTTATTTCTCCTCAGAGGTAGTTCACAGTTACAAACAATACAAGATTTAGTCTGTAAACCAATTTAGT
>JAFVLL020031203.1:161051-173173 GCA_021397915.2 Tor tambroides
AATCCATGTGTGTGTGTGTGTGTGTGTGTCAGTCTCATATACGTGTGTATTAGTAATATATATATATATTGGTTTTACCTTGGTCTCCGAGGGCAGCGTTGATCTGATCCATTGCAATCTTATATGCTTCAGGATTGGCCAAAATAAAAGCAATGGCCCAAAATGTAATCTAGAATATAGTGAAAACGTTTGTCCTCATTATGTTGAATGTCAAATCTGAGCTAACACATAGAAAGATATTGTGTAATAGCACTGAACCTCTCACTTACTGGTATAGCATTTGCCAGGGAAGCCCAAAGCAAAAGTAAGCCATAATTGGGTAGATATTTGTCACTTATTGCAGTAGCCAGGTGCTGTAGTAACGTCTAAAGAGAAACAGTGAGAGATCAGAATCTATTTGGAATTTTATTATACAATGGCCAAATACTGCAGATAGATTTCTAATATTATGCTGATTCCAAAATCAAAAATGATTTATGATGATGAGAAGAACAAAACTGTAAAACTTCAAATGCCATGTAGTCCTGCAAAAAAGGCTTAGAAGCCCGATGGAAACTCTTTAGCTCCCTCTGTTGGTGCAAACATGTTTATGTACACATTCAACGAGATGGTCCTCACTGCAGAACACAAGATCCAGGGAGCAAGATTGGATCCAGATTCAACTCTTCCCACCTTACATACCCCTAAACCTACCCGTCTCCACCCCCTGGATGGATCTTGGGTACCGCAGTGAGGGGCTATTCATAAGGAAGATTAAGTTTGGCCTTAAACTCTTGTTCCATATGTTTCAAGATCCACATCAGTAACAACAGTAATCCACATGGCTCCAGTCCATCAATTCAAATCCATCATTAAGTTTTTAACTTCAAACCATTGCTTCTGATAGTCTTCTGTCTATAATACTGTAAAAGTTTGACTTGTCTGAATCAGGAGAGAAATATGCACAGATCAAGCACAGTTTACAAGTGAAAACAGTCCAAAAAAAGTCTTAAACAAATATGTTCATGGATTTTGATATGAGAGGACATGCAACAAATGGACTTTTTTTTTTGCTGGAGAAAGCATTATTATAGATTATGGACTTGTATTTTGGCCAGAAGCAATGGATTAAAATTAAAATGCCTTAATGATGAATTCATTTCTTACAAAAATGCTGCTTTTCACTTTGCAAAACATTAATTGATGGACTGAAGTCATGTGGATTACTTGTGAATTATTGTTATGTTTCTATCAGCTGTTTGGATTCTCATTCTGATGGCACCCATTCAATTTAGAGAGAATCCAAAGGTGAGCAAGTGATGTAATACTGAATTTCTCAAAATCTGTTCAGATGAAGAAACATCTAAGATGGCCTGAGGGTAAGTAAATTTTAAGAAAATTTTCAGCAAATTTTCATTTTTGGGTGAACTGTTCCTTTCAGTAAAAATTTAAAAGGTAATTGAACACTTTTTGACAAGTCAGCTCTGTTTGGAGAGTGAAACAGACAGTTGGCAGATAAGAAATCCACAGTGTTGGGTGTAATGCATTACTGTAATTTAAGTTCTTCCCCTTGAAAAGTAAGGGATTACTCTTAATTTTTCAGTAATGTCATTACAGTTACTCCTAATGTAACTGCATTGTATGTTTTAATGTAACTTTCTCCCTTTAAATACTTTAGTCAGTTCAAGAATTGAATTAATTTTTGGTTCAAGGTTTTACATTTTTACCTGATCCCCATAAAGGCCATCATTGTCTTTTATCATGAACATGTGGAGCAGTTTACATATATTACCATTATTACCTTTCCATCATTCTCATTGTTGAGGGTCTCCTGTGCTCTGATAGCCATATTTCTCAGCAGAGAAAGGAGCCAATGCTTTGAGTTTGCCCATTGCCTAAAGATACAAAAGATGCATCCTTTGGCTCTCTTTGGCTACAGAAGTTTTGAATGTATTTAAAGAGAAATGTATGCTGATATGCAAGATATGCCTTCAGTCGATTATTTTTCAAATAACATATAAACATGATTCAGGAGACTAATTGTGTTTTATAATTGCAGCTTTCAGTAATATTGTGGCAGTAGTGCTCACACACTTCAAGAACATGTCTGGGAGTTGGGAGCCGTATTCAAATCCTTCATCATACGTTGTGAACTTCTCCAGGAACTCTTGCCTGGTGAGAGCGTTACTAGGGGAGTTACATCGGCCCAGTAAGTTGCTCATTACTGCTGGATACATAACACTCCTGAAAACAAGAAACAAAGTGTATAATACAGTTTTCAAGAAATAGATTAATGATATTCTCTTGAAATAATCTTATTAGATTACAATATTAATGTATAGTGCATTACACTGCACTGCATCACATTTGCTTAATAAAATCCAGTACTTGTTTATTACTAATTTTGGGGTGCTGATTTCAAAAATAGTGCCTGTTTTCCTCAAGCATGACACACTTTCTTACAAAATAAGATATGGATTTCATAGCGTTTTTGCTTTCAACAACCATTTGTAAGGTGGGATAGAACAGAGAAAAACTGCCACAAAGACATGATTCTTATATCTTCCTCTGAGCCAGGTTACAACAATTTGTTCAATTTTCAGTCAATTTTCACATCTTACTGAAGACAAAATTTATGCCTGATTTTCGAATTATGGCCAGTGACAAGAAAATGCAAACATGACCCAGATGTTTTCTGATACATCTGTGGGTGTTTCACGGTTTTACATCCAAACAATGACAGAAAATTACTGATTTTGTGTATTTATAAGCATGTGTTTATGTTAAGTTCTTTGACATTAAATGGAGGTTTTGAACATATTTCCCACTCCTTTGCAGATTGCAAGTTAAATAATACATTTTGAATACGTTTTGTAAGTTATGACATTTGACTGCTTTGGTTATTTTGATAAATGCATTTTAGTTGATACATATGTGATTGTTGTACATTTTGGAAAGTTCTAATATTTCTGAACTCAGCAATATCAGATTAGGTAATATTAGGCTTTTTTTTTTTGCAAATCAGCACAATTTTGTTATAGCTTTGTTATACTCTACATTGATATACAGTGGCATTATTGAGCACAGAATTTCCCTTTTTTTGTGTTAACCGGTTGGAGTGAAATGTATGGAAGGCATGTCTACTGTTCTCTAAGAGAAACTTTAGCACAATGTAAATAATTAAAGTATGAAGACTATACTTGATGATCTCATTCAGCTGTCCAGATCCTTCACTTCCAAGGTTCTCCAGATGGTCATTAAATTCTTCACAGAGATGAACAGAGAGCATTGCCGTGTTGCCCGGAGTCAGTCTGCCTTTGATTACGGTGGCACAGGTTGGATGGGTTTTATAGAAACAGTCTTTGCTGATAGAAGCTGGAACCCAAGGTTAACATTATCACATTATCACAGACTACTGATGACGTTCAATCATCAGCAGTATTAAAAGGCAGTCAGTCAAGGACAGTCATAAATCATCTCATCTAGTTCAGAGTCTAAGGTCATGTATAAGAGAGTAACAAATTCAAGAGCTTTAGCAATCAATTATAAATCTAAACATTTACTACGAGTATTATACCTGTGTTGTGAACAGCTTCTTGCACTGCTTGTTCAAAATCAACATCTTTGGAGGTGAAAAAAGCTCGGAAATCCTCATTTAGGGTCACAAATGTCAGTCTCTTCCCAGCAGCTACAACAGTGAAAACTGGGCCATACTAGACGAACAAAAACACTATTATACTTTTAAAATTAAGCTTCATTATTTCTATTTTATACAAATGATTAAATCTTATTAAGATGCAAATTAAGTAAAAAAAAATACAGTACAAAAACAGGAAATTAAATACATTTATTCAGTGACCCCCCTCAGAGAACCTTAAAAGATTTGAAAGCACTCTTTTTGTGTGATTTCTTGCCTTGGCAGAAGCAATTACTGAATTTTATAGAGCAGTTGTCTATTCAGCAAACCTCTCATTATCTCCATGCTTTCAGAGAACTGGCACAGCGGTGCCCAGAACAAAAATTGTGTCAAAAAGGGCCACTGTGTGCTTCTTCTGTCCTAGTTGCATAAATTAGTGGTGCTGAACTGAACTGTCTTCAAACTCGGTTAGTATGGCACAGCACAAAAACAAAACACGTCAACATCGGCCATAGGGCTCCAGCACAGCATCTGGGTAAATTTGTTGTAGTTGCTAATGAAAGTATTGAAAGCCATCACAATAAATAAATATATTAAAAAACAAGCAAATTTTCTAATATTATTTAGAATAATCATAGTAATAATAATGTGCTGCTCATTTTAGGAGAACGTGTAAAATATAGAATTATATTGATAATCTGTTACTTTTAAAAACTCTGCTCTAAAAAATCAAAATGATCACACTGCACTTTTCGTCAAAATTCGCAGGGGAGGAGCTGGACTTCTGGACCCATTGCCAGACCAACCCTGTATGATTTATGCCAAAAACTGTTCTGGAGAAAAATGTTGAAATCCCTGAAATCAAATGTCTGAAATCCCACTGCACTGTCATTTGCATAAATAAAAATGATGTGCAAATATTATAGCTATGAAAAAATCTATATGCATAGGCAAATCATCTAGACTATACAGTTATGATTCTTTATTCAAGTAATTTCCCAGTGGACAAACTTACTTTGGCTCTGGCTTGCTGGATGAAATGCAAAGGTGCTTTGCCAAATTCAAAAGCAGCACCAAACCAAGGTATCCAACCTCTTATGCATGGAGGAGCATTTGGATGACGACTTCTGCCAAAGAGAAGATGAAAAGAAATAATCAAAATAGACACAGTCAAAATTAAAGTAATCCATTCCATCGCAACCTAGAGTCCATTGATGCTCGTCTAGAGCGCATATGATGAGTCTGTGTCAAAAGGTCCTGTTAACATATCTGATTACACTGATCAGCGGTCACGTATCAGATCGGGTTTCCTCAGCCATGAAACTAAATCCTCCCACCACACCGCTAACCCCTCCCACTATAAACAACCCTGTGTGACTTCGTAACACTAACCCCTGCTATTATAGCTTTAGCTCCTCCTACCACAACGCTAACCGCGCCCACTATCTTCACACCCAGCTCACACCATTACATAACCCCTCCTGCTATAAGATTAAGCCCTCCCCTTATCTAGATAGCCCCTCCCACTGGGTGCTGCTAACTCAGCAGTTCATTCAAACTTAAACAGTTCAAAAATTATTACGCAGAATGAATAAAGAAGAGTTAAATATATCAAATTTGGTGGTTCAACACGTAAGAAAAGTCTATTGTTGTGAGTCTATAGATCTAATAATATCTGTGACGCTGAAGCAAGTAAGTTTTCTTTAACAGTGTCAAGGAACTTTATATATATAATAAGTATATCTTAAATTGAAATGAAAATTAAAGTATTATGGTATTAAAATTTCTAGAATCTGCAAGAGAATAAATTATACAAAATATAGTATACAGATTTTGGAAACGTTTTCATACCAAAGTAAATTTGGGCGCAATCTAAGATATAGTAATTTTAAAAATAATAATAATGTAGGCTAATTAAATAATATATATAATTAAATAAAAAAATAATAAATCGCTTTCAATTTAATATAATAGAAGATTTCATTTTTTTTATTACCAATATATTTAAGAGAGCCAATAAACAAAACGAATTCTCTATATATTAAAACATGGATTAGATTCGCTTTTCTGTGTATGAAACAGCAGATTTCACAAACACGCCAGCTGACGGCACATCTGTGACGCCACACTCCATCCGGGTCCTCCGCGACTGGGCCATGACGTCACGGGGTCCAGGAATGGCGGCGCTGTCTGCAGAGAGAAGCAGCCCAAAGAGCCAGAAACTTTATTCCTAACATCGTTCAGCGGCTACACGAGCTCCACCGCTCCACCGACGGCCATATCCTCCTCTTAAAGAGCCAGCGCGACGGCGGAACCCAGTCTCGACGCTGTTAGCGCTGAATTCCGACGTCCCAGGCTCTATTAGTTTGCTTGACTTTGCGAGGGCCAAAAGACAAGAGCAAAGACAGCGACTAACGGTACATAAAACAACAACAAGCGCCCCGAAACACGCTCTTTCGAGTCCGTCCATTTCATAGAAAGATCTTACTTGTGTTTTGCTAGTTTCTTGTCTTGCTCATACACCGAAAGGCACGACACTGGCCTGATAAGGTGAAGCCACCAGCTGCGGGTTTGATGCCACGATGGAGAGTTTAACACTGAGCGATGTCGAGCAGAAGTATTACTCTGAACTCTTCCTCTCCTGTGATGTGGATAATACCAAGAAAGTGGCTTCCAATGGCAAAGTTCTGGACCTCTTCCGGGCGGCCCAGCTTTCAAACGAAGTGGTCCATCAGGTACAGTATGCATCTGATTCAGATATGTGTGTATTAGTCAGCAGATCTGTGTTGTTATACTTCTACACTTCGGTAAGTTGAACCGATGGCTCGAGTTCATCGTTTCAGACATGCTAATAGCTCTAATGGATCATTTGGGCGATGTCAAGAGTGCTTAGACCGATCTGATGAATGAATCTCATTGTTGCTGAGTTGCACAGATGAAGGCAGATGCATCTGGAGGGTTAAACTTTGTTTCCTGTGTTGTGCAAGTCTTTAGAATTATTAGTTCCACCTGCTTCCTCTTAAATATCAGAATAAATAGACACTTTCTGTTTTTGTCACGAGATCCATACAGTTGATGACTCTTGAAATGTGATTTTCTCACTTATAAAAGTATTAATGCAAGGAGGAAGGTTTGAGGTTATGCACAATGTGTGTCCATTTATTTATGGAATGAGTCAAAGCAATCTGTTTATTAACTATATTTCAACTGATCACAACTTGTTGATAATATTTGATTTCATTCTATTCTAATAGTTTTGTACTCCCAAGCATCTTTTTGGAGGTTGCTGGTTTTTGTCATAGAGTGGTGTTTGTTTCTTCACTGATTAACACTCATCTGTTGCTTCACTCAGCACTGTTAGAGCATAACAAGTTTCAAAAAAACTTGTGGTCTTCATAGTCTTTATTTGCTTCTAGGTTTGTGGCCAGAGTTTAGTGAAGGGGTGTGTCCATGAGTTGCTAGTGACCACTGCGTGTTTATTAATCTGTAATACTGAAGTAATTGACAGGGGTCAATTACAGGCATTTCATTGAAGGTTTACATGTGTGAAATATCAAAGTTTTTTTATGTGTCTTTTCTTTACTAGTCGATTTTTAATGTTTTACCGGGTTGATTAACAGCTATGTATATTAAATATGAATAGTTTTCTGGTTGAAGTGAGTTGTAATATGTATACTGCCTATATTAGCGATTGACCAAAGTGTTGTCTAATTCAAGGAAGGAACCCATGGTGGATAGAGAGACCCCTTGTTACATATTGTACAAAAATGAAGTGTTGCATTCTATGCCTGGCCTATAATATCATCTGTGTAACACATATTATTGTATTTACATACACTAATGTCAAAAAGCTGTTTCAAACAGCTTCTGTTCTTTTTATCAAAGAATCCTGAAATGTATCATCGTTTCCACACAATATTGCGCAGCACAATTGTTTTCAACACTGATGATAATAGGGAATGTTTTTTGAGCAGCAAATCAGCATATTAGAATGGTTTCTGAAGGATCATGTGACACTGAGGGGATGGCTTCTAAAAATTCAGCTTTGTTGTCAAAGGAATAAATTACATTTTAAAATGAATAAAATTTAAAATTCAATTTCACTTTTTTTTTCTCTATTTGAAAATAAATGCAGACTTGCTGAGCTGACTTTTGAACTATTTGAGCTTATGTTGCAATGTATGTATGTGTATATACATACAAACGTAGTTTCATTTATTTATTATTGATGTACAGTCATATACTTTTACATTATATTATTTACTTATCAATTTGAGAGGGACAATTTTATCTTTAGCTGTTTTACTTTATAAAAAAACAAAAAAAAAACCTAGTTTGGGATCAAATAATTGGCAGACTGTTTCACTGTTCATTAAATGTTCTTTCAGTTATCTCAAATCCAGCTTAGTGCTTTATATATTGTGTGTGTGTTTAAACAGGCATTAACTTTAACTTACTCACTTCTGGTCATGCTATTGTATGTTCACCTTTGTGTTCTATGTTAAGGTCAGTTTATCTGATTGATAGTTCTGTTTCTATTGTTCTAGATTACTGAACTTTGCGGGGCCACACGCCTCGGTCATTTCGGTCGGAGTCAGTTCTACATTGCACTGAAGCTCATTGCACTGGCCCAGTCTGGAATGCCCCTGCGCGTGGAGAGCCTGAACAGTGGTGGGTAGCAACAAACCTTCATAAACCCTTTTATAGCTGTTTCTGCATGTGTGTACCGTATGCACCAAATCAAAATGCTCTTTTAATGGAAAGTTATCACATCCTTGTAATTTTGTAGACTCATTTTACAAATGAATCCATTGTGGCAGTTGCAGCCCATTACATAAGAATTAGAGGATAATCTTACTGCCTCTTCGATGAAAAGAACTGAATGTGTATATTGCAAACACAAGAGCCATTTTTAATGCTGATATTTAGGTTCAAGTCCTGGAATAGTATGTTGTGCATTTAAATTGCTGTTTTTTTTTTGTTTTTTTTTCTGTTGTATTTGTATATTTCTGTGAAATGTTTGTTTGTGCCTTTAAGCCAAATGCAAATGCTCCTGTTTGTTTATTGACTATCATGGCTGTTCTCTATATAAACCCAGTCCCTGACAGGAAGCCCTGTGCAAAAGCACTGCGTGAATTTTGGGAAGTTAGACACAAGGCCTTGTAGAAAAATGAGAAATTGACAGTGGTATAAATAAGCAGGAAATAAGACCTGGCTTGTAGCCTTGAAAATACTGCAAGAACATGAAGACGCAGTCAGCAGGAAATTGCTGACAGTACCCTGGAGTTTATATAGGCTTTTGATAAACTTGGTTTCTCTTGATTTCAGTTCCATTTATTTTGAAATTAGTAATGAAAATTTTTGACCTTGGTAGTCAGGTGTTTTGATTCATTTTCTGATTAAGTAAGCAAATAATATCAGTTTGTTGACAGTAGTTGTGTATTAAATCTGGCTCTGAATACAGAAGTCTAATGTGGAGTTGTGTTTGCAGTCAGGGATCTGCCCCTCCCTCGCTTTGTGATGAGCAAGAACGAGCAGGAGATGAGGCACGCAGTCATGTTCGCAGACACAGAGAACCAGGGACCCTACCTCCCCAGACCTCCAGGCCGAGTGCAAGCCAAAAAAGTGTCAGCGCATGAGATGATTCAGCCCTGTGTGCCCACTGTAGATCCACAGGTACTACAGAATATATTCCGTATGCTATTATTTATTATGTGTGGAAATATGAAATCAGTGCGTTAGGCCTTGTAAATTTAGCCAGCTAGATCTGTCACTATTACCGTATGTAGTACACATTACATAATTATTTGATATTCACAAATAATATTCACAAAAAAGTGAAAAATCAGTAATTGCTGTTTAATTTAATTCTCATTTATTACTGTTTGTTCACTTGAGTAATTATTTGAATATATGTATTGGAATATACATTGCGAAAAGGGGGTTACTTTTTAGGCTAATATAATGCCATATGCCATTATTTTAAGAAAATATATGTATAATAATATTTATCTTATTAACTTTTAACTTAAAACATTCTGTTTAAATAAACAGGTGTGTTCAGTAGTGTATTTGTTTTTTGATGCAGTATTAAATGGGTATCACCAAACTGTGGAAAGTTTAGTTTAGGCAATCACTGGGCCTAGAAATAAAACAAATAGCACACAGTAAGTTTAATAATATTTTATATTGTGTTTATTAATATTTTATTTGTATTTTTTGTCATGATTTTAGTTTTCACTCTTTGACACAACTAAGAGTTTGTTTTTTTATTATTGTTATTATAGGCTATTTGTTATCAACTTTGGGTGTTGTGTGGTAGTGGTTAAAGCATTGATCTGATAACTGAAGAGTTCCATGAACTCTTTGTGCCAAGACAATTAACTCCAGGATGCTTCATAGAGTCTCTGTATTAAGTGTACTGTTTTGCATTTGTAAAATGACTATTTGTTTACTTCAGCATGTATCTCTGCTGTTCTAAGGCCATCTGTTTGGCTGGAAGTCTGTAAAGTTACTAAGTAATTAATTTTGTTTATCTCTGGCTACAGCCGGACACCACATCTCCTGTAGTGTCACCGCACCAGTCCCCTCCCACTTCACCCCATGCCTGGAGGAAGCACAAACGCCAGGCCAGCGGTGGAAACGTGGACAGACAGCCCTCAGTGCCAGGAGTTGTTTGGCCACCTTTTAGAGAAGCACAGCCAGGTACTCAATGTTTAATAATACGGTCATATATTATTTAGGTCACACAATAACCCTACTAACATTAACAAACAGTATATTATATTATATTATATATTATTGATATATTTAAGTATTATAATGTAATATTTAATGAAGTATTTTTTTTATTAATTAAACTTATTATAATGTAGGTAATTCTAACTTAAAGATCAGTTATACTTACAGATGTTTGATCTTAAATGCCACATGATGTACTGGATTCTTACAAAATTTTCAAGATGTGTAATTTCTTAAATTGATTCATTCTTATCCTTTTTTTTTTAACAGTTATCTGTTTCTCTTTCTCCCCTCTCTTTCTTTTTTTTTTTGTCTTGCCTAAGGACCAGTTGCAGGTGATGGGATGTGGACCGCCCATTCACCCCCTCCGGTCCAGGAAAGTTGGGTCAGTTTTACAGACACGCCCCCCTCCAGCACACTTCCAATGCATCCCCCCTCAGCTCAGGTAATGCAATGTGGGCCTCCATGTATACATTTGTTATGTATACAACATAATCTGTCACCACTAGCCTGCTGTAACCAAGGCTTCTGTGGCAGAACAGATGTTTACTTTTGTGTTCACAAAAGCAGACTTTATTAAATATTTGCCAAGCCCAAATGAATGCATGTTCAGAGAATTACCGGTCATACAAGAAATTCGAAAACAAGGTAGTTAAGCAGTTTTTTTTTTGTGTTGTTTAAGCTGTTTAAAAAAACAGTTGAAATCTTCAGGTTTAAATATAAGCAGCACAACTGTTTTCAACCTTGATAATAGTAAGAAATGTTTCTTGAACACCAAATGTTTCTTGAGCATATTAGAATGATTTCTGAAGGATCATGTGACACTGAAGACTGAAGATTCAGCTTTGCCATCACATGAATAAATTACATGGTAAAATAAATTAAAATGTGAAAGATTTAGATTTGTTTAAATTGTAATAATATTTTCACGATATTGCTGTTTTTACTGTATTTTTTTTTTTGTCAAAAAAATGCAAAAAAATTCTTACAGAAAATCTTACCAACTCCAAACCATCTTACAAACTTTTGAACAGTAGTGTACATAATATAAGTGTATTACAAAATCTAATTCTTATTTTTCCCCCCTCCTTTTCTACTCCAGCCGGAGAGCACAACAGTACGAACTGTGCCATCTGCAATGACCACAAATGAAATCCAAAGACAGACCAGCGGTTATGATGACCCCTGGAAAATCACAGATGAGCAAAGACAGTATTACATAAACCAGTTTAAGACCATTCAGGCTGATCTCACTGGTTTAATCCCTGGTTAGCGAGACCTTGTTTTGAACAGTACCTGCCTTTATCCTGTTTTCTGTTTTGAATTTACCAGCCTAAAAATGTATCCATTCTCTATTGTTCAGGCTCAGCCGCAAAGGAATTTTTTACAAAGTCGAAACTGCCTATTCTAGAACTGTCTCACATTTGGTAAGTAATTTTATATGAGTTACACTGTCTCTCTTAGTTCATTTTGGATGACCTTAGTGTAGATTGTCTGAAACAGATGTGTAACCAAGAACTCATGCATATGTAGCCACTCCTTAACAGCATCAGTTGATAATCTTATCCATTTGCATTCGATTTTTTAATGCCCTGTCTTTAAAAAGGAAGTTGTCCTTGTCATCTGTTTTTTTTTTTTTTTTTTGTGCCTTAAAATATTCATCTCATCTGTATTGACTGACCTGCTTTACCTTGCAGGGAGCTATCAGATTTTGATAAAGATGGTGCACTGACCCTGGATGAGTTCTGTGCTGCGTTTCATCTTG
>JAFVLL020031204.1:0-28751 GCA_021397915.2 Tor tambroides
ATTACCAACTCAGTACGTTAGCTATGTAGGTAAAAAAAAAAAAAAACTGCTCTAAGTTATGTGTATGTATAGTCAATTGTTTATATTATATGTATAGTCAGATTACCAATTCAGTGAGTTAGCTATGTAGGTCAAAAACTGTTAGTCTAGTGTTGTATGTTCGTAATTATGTTTATTTATGTAGCACCGTGGTCCTGCGAGACACGACATTTCGTTCCACTGTATGTCCACACATGTAGCGGAATGACAATAAAGCTTGACTTGACTTGACTTAATACAATTTAAATTGGGATCAGAGGGATGTGGATGGGCAAGCCTGTAATGCCAGAGTAAAGTAATGCCACAACTTACAAATTAGTGTTCAGATCATCTTTTCTTTTCACAAAATCAATGTGATGGTAATATTTCCATCCTCTGAATGTAAGCTTTTCCATATTCCAAGCTTGCCTGATGCATTGATGATGTGTTCATGAGTCACGAAAATTATGAAAATAAATCTAGGAATTATTGGATTGTTGGACTTCAAATCAGTAGGGGCTGAGGCAATGAAGTAACTAAGTAACTAGCTGTTTTATGGATGGTAACTGTAATATTTTTACTGAAATCTTATTAGTAACTAGTTACACTACTAAAGTAATATTATTACTGTAACTAGTTACTAGTAACTAGTTACTGCCCAACACTGGTGATGAACTATGACTTCATGCATCTGCTAAAAGTCACTGAACATCATTAACAGTCATTGAGTAAAAATGTCTCAGAAAAGTGGCACTGGTCTTGGAAAAGCCCTCTGGCTCACACTGGAGGCACCTGAACGAGCATGGAGATGCTCACCGCTGGATGTAGTGAAGGCTGTGTTTGCTGTGGAGCTGCTCAGGTCTCTCAGCTGGCTGTGAAGGCTCACTCTGTAGCGTGTGGAGGACTGCAGCGCCTGCAGCTGCTCTTCTGCTGCGTTGCCAGACACTCTGATGGTGATTCCAGACCCAGGTGCTTATGAGAGGAAAAACACAGGAGTGTCATTTTTCAGGAATATTGGAAAGTGTGTCAGTTCTTTCTTTTTGGACAAAGTATAAATCACATTGTAGTATCATCGAGCAAATGTCCAATCTTAAATTGCCTGTACAACAACAATACTGAGAGTATTTAAAATGGACCGTTTAAACTCTATTAGGTAGCAATAGACTTCGCTCACCTGCCTCAGAACTGTACACAATGACATAATGGTCGACGGTGGCCAAGGCGGGTCTCCACAGCAGCAGCGCTTTACCGTCTGTGACGTTTATGGCCCTCAGGTCTGTCGGTGGGTCGGGCACTGAGAGATACACGACCGATCACAATTACTGCACAGTTACTGCCTTAAATGGAGCAGCAGACATTCTTTTTAAATCCTCTGACACTGGCAAACAGGTACAGCAGGCCAAACTACGTCACGCCATTCAAATAAACAAACTGCAATTCTGTTTGGTCCTACAGATAGAACTACTTTAATATCCTGCAACTTTAATGTTAAAGGGGTCCTAAAATACAGTTTCAGAATTTTAGATTAAGTTTGCAAGGTTTTTCTCATTTTCACTCTCTGTAAAATCACTCAATTCAAAGGGGCGTTTCCTCCTACATAAACGGAAGTAAACGCCCACTGCTGTGATTGGCTAACTTCACACCATAGCCACACCCTCCTTTACAGCAAGTCGTGTGTTTTGATACTCATGATGGCAAGCGCTTTGATAGAGCTGTATATGTTAAAAAAAGAAAAGGAAAGAATAATTCATATTTTAAACTGTAACCTCTTATATGTGTAAAGATCAAGAACATTCTGATTCTCCATTTCATGACCGCTTTAAGCAAAATCAAAATTGTACCAAAGTGACAACAGTGACTAGAGTTGGGTATCATTTGTTTTTTTTTTTGTTTTTTTTTTTAACGACACTGGTGCCAAATCGACACTTTTAAAACAATACCAGTGCGTAAACTGTGCCTGAACTGATACTTAAAAAATAAAAAAATTTTACTCAAAAAAGGATGGATTGGCCATTAGTGCTATAAACACATGTAATATCTGTTTCATTCATACTGGAAGCCGGAGGGCGCCCTCGTGCAGAAACTCCACATATGCATCACAGAAATGATAGGACTGATGACGCTCCAGGAAATCCCTAATATGGGGTTAAGGCTAGAAGGGAGACAGCTGCAGCTACTGTGCATGCGCACATCAATACAACGTCATTTTTGTCACACTACACTGTACAACAATAATTACTGTTTTTACATTATTTTAAGGGGTAGGTTTAGGGTTGGGGTAGGTGTAGACATTAATAAAACACAATCTAATAGGTAGAAAATTTAATTTATTGTTAGCTGTATCCCTTTTAGCCACAACCCTAACATAGACAAAGGCATTGCTATCGCTGTATCAGAGTAAACAAGATATAAACATTTTTAATGATAAAACAAGGCCACATCAGATCACAGAAGGAAGCAGTTGACTGGTGTTGTGTAGTTAAAACATGTTATAATGTTCTCTTTTGTTGGACAACAGGTTTATAAATGCTTCTCATCGCAAGTCATTACAGGGGAAGTGCAGATTTCAGCATTTTAATTTAAGCATGTTTAGCTTAGCTAGCTAACGGTAGGCCACCTGCTGCCATCAGTGCAAGTGTAATTACTGCATTCACGCGTCTCATTTTCCGAGTTGTGCTTTTAAGTCGGAATGTGAAAACAACATGGGCACTCGACAAAGATTTGTTGGATTTATATTATTAGAGCTTTCCAACTTGTGTTTATGTGCATTTTCTCAGTCGGGAAATAATTTTTCATGCAAATTATTTTTGCAGTGCCCGTGATGATGCTTCTTACGTGCGTTTCGGAGAACCAGAGGACAAATATTTCAATCAATCGCTCACTCGATCACACACACATTAAAGTGGCACCGAAATGAGGCATTGAAATCTGCATTCTGATTCGGTTCTAGTACATACCGGTTATATAGGTACCCAACCCTAACCAACCCTAACTTTATTAAACTACTTTGATTTTATTTATTGAAATTCATGAAACTACTAGTAAACACAGCAAGTTTAGTCCTCCTGAGTATCCTGAGGTTAAATAACCGTTCATGAACCAGCCCTGCACAGCCTTTCGTTATCAGCCTGATTTTTAACTATTGGTTAAAGCCTTTCGGGTAACTTACAAGTGGTTACAGTGTCCTGGATGGAGTCACTTTCGTCTTGTCCAAGTACAGACATCACACGGATCTCATATGTGGAGCCAGGAGACAGCGGCGAGAGGGGCAGACGGACAGTTTCTGAGTCCACGCTGACAGAGATCGGCTCACCTGCAACAAGAAACAGACAGTCTCACTCGCAGCAACGCTAACTTACCATCAGACTGTTAGTCTAATTAGGCAAGCAACAATAAGAAGTAACCTTATACACCTCTTTGTAGAAAGGATCATTACTTTGAGTGAGTTTCATGCAGGTTTCAGATTTTTTTCTGAGGTTTGCATTACCTTCTTGCACGTGAGTGTAAGTGATCTTGAATCCAGACACCTTGCTCTTGGGTTTGGTCCAGGACACCAGGAAAGAGCTGTCGGTCACATCGCTGAAGGCAAGTTTGGACGGAGGCTCGGGGCCTGGGTACAGAACATGAAACACAGGTCAAGGTCAGAAAGAGACAGAAAAGACAAAGACAGAAGGAAAAACAAGCCGACAGATAAACAACAAGTCAGAATCAGATGAAATTGGATGTGAAAAAGACGTAAGGACGAATACAAAACCAGAATAAAACACTGTTAAGCAGTACTTGTTTACTTGCATTCACAATTCTCTCGTTTCTGTGACGAACCTTACATATGTGTCTCAGAAATAAGGCTGGCTATTGGTTATTTGAGTGAAAACACAAGTGTATATATGTGCAGTCGAAACATATATACAGTATATAGGCCACTGCCTATACAGAGCCCCACAGAAACATCTCTGTTAATGACTGACATGAAATCCTGCACAGGAGCAAGAAAACACAAGCATGATATTATGATGCTGATGCTGCTCTTTTGAACCTGGAGAGGAGAAGAAAAATGCAAAGAAGAGATGAATGAGGAAGTGAAGACACTGAGGAGGAAACGTGGTGAACGGCCGTTAGGTCATTTCATTAACAACAGCACAATTTGTGTCTCGTTGGCCAACACGGAACAGGTTATTTTACGCGAGATTCAACCACTGCTGTTGCTTTGAAATCAAGGGGGCGACCATGGTCTTACCCTGGACTGAGGGTGAGTGCTGAGGGGAGACATGAAGGTGGCTGACTGTAATCTTACCCTGGATGAGAGAAGATCAGAGCAGCGTGAGCAGGACTGTCTCATGAATATATCTTACTGTTTCTACCAGAACTCTATTTTGTTCTTTATTAGTAACTCCTGAATAGTCATCAAAAGGAATATTCTAGGTTAATATTCTCAGAATGGGACACGTAAAACTCAGCATCTGTAGCATGTCGTCAGTTAGCACAGAAAATCATTTTGACTGATCCCTCCATTTGTAAAGAAGAACAAAAACATATTTACAGTAATGCACTTACAGTGGATACATTTCCCATGGTTTAAAAGCAGAAGCTTGTATTTATGCTACAAAGAAAAGGGGAGTTGATTCTGAATGTGATTCCAGTACCCAACAGATGACCTGAATAAAACAATTCAAAGCCGTTTAGAATAAAATACCATTAGCTCAGAATCATCATGGCATCAGCCTAGGTTTATATTGATTTTACGTAACTAGTACAAATTAACGTAATGAATTTCATTTGATTTTTCTTCAGTTTTACACACAGAAGGACAAGCTGAAATTATTTTCTGTCATAATCAATAGCAAACCACAGATGCTACTTTTAACCAACAATAAATGAACAAAATAAATTGTTGCATTAATCAGTGGTAACTCTCATATCCAAAAAAGATAAATCTCAAAATAATAATAAAAAGTTATGGCAAATTAATTTAGCTAAATTGATGCAAAAACACACTACACATGTATTAAGTAGTGGCCGTCATAGTAAAATGCATTTGTATAGTCCAATGTTAATATTAGTTCTGAACAGTTAGTTATTATTACCATGAATGGAGACAATGTTAAGGTGAAACTATTAGACAAACTGTTTTTCTGCTTTGGATGATGCTTTTGATGCATTTGGATGATGGGACTGTGTGGACAGACATACTGGCAGGTAAAAGAAAGGAACATGACATACTGTTCTTCCACAGATGCATAATTTATGATTGGTAAGGGTGTGAGTTTTCGAATTGCAATTTATTGTAATTTATCAAAAATTATTTTTGTAAATTCAGATTTTTGTAAATTTTTTGTGAATAAACTCACTCCCAGAGGATAGCAGTCCAGTTTATGGGGCAGTCGTGGCCTAATGGTTAGAGCGTCAGACTTGTAACCCAAAGATCGCAGATTCGAGTCCGGGTACCAGCAGGGATTGGAGGTGGGGGGATTGACTAACAGTGCTCTCTTCCACCCTCAATACCATGACTGAGGTGAGACCCTTGAGCAAGGCACCAAACCCCCAACTGCTCTGCAAAAATGGCTGCTCCGGGTGTGTGTTCATGGGGTGTGTGTGTGTTTGTTCACTACTCACTGCTGAGTGTGTGCACGCAGGGTTAAATGCAGAGCATACTTGGCTACACGTCCTGTCACTTTTCTCTGCTGAAGTCCATACTGCCAAATCTTCATATTTCCAAAACAAGATCAACAGTGCTTCAGACACATGTAATCTCTTCAAAACATTCAGTTCTCTCCTCTGTCCCCCTCCACCACCTCTCAGCTGATGATTTCACCACATTCTTCACAGACAAAACTAGAACAATCAGCAGTCAGTTTTCAGCTCCACACAGGAACTCAAACCAACCACGTCCACTGCTAAAATTCCCATCTTCTCCTTCTGTCCCCTCACTGAGGCAGAAGTATCGAAACTTTAGTCCCCTCACACCTTCTCTAAGCAATCTCTCCTACACTCTTACCAGCACTCACACTCATCATCAACACATCTCTCCTCACAGGTATTCCACTGCATTCAAGCAGGCTCGGGTAACTCCAGAGCTCAAAAAACCTACATTAAACACTTCACTTACAGATAGCTACAGACCTGTCTCTCTCCTTCCATTCAGAGTGAAAACACTTGAACGAGTTGTTTTCAACCAGGTATCATTATTTCTTTCGCAGAATAACCAACTGGACACTAACCAGTCAGGTTTCAGGAGTGGACATTCAACTGAGACTGCGCTACTGTCAGCCACTGAAGCCTTGCAGATTGCAAAAGCTGATTCCAAATTATCAGTTCTTATTCTGCTGGATATATCTGCCGCTTTTGACATTGTGAATCATCAGATCCTCCTGTCCACCCTCTCATCTCTGGGCATCACAGGGATTCCACTTCACTGGTTTGAATCCTATCTCACTGGTAGGTCTTTCAGGGTGTCCTGGGGAGGGGAGGTATCCAAAGCACATCAACTGGTCACTGGGGTTCCTCAGGGATCAGTTCTAGGACCCCTCCTCTTCTCCATATACACTACGTCACTGGGACCCATCAGACAGGCACATGGCTTTTCCTACCATTGCTATGCTGCATGGATCTCTGGCTGCCTGGCAGACATCTCAGCATGGATGAAAGAACATCACCTACAGCTCAACCTGGCAAAGACTGAGCTTCTTTTCTTCCCTGCCACTCCAACTCTGCAGCATGATTTCACCATCCAGTTAAGTTCATCAACAATTACCCCATCAAGTTCGGTCAGAAATCTTGGAGTAATCTTTGATGACCAGCTGACTTTCAAAGACCACATTGCAAAAACTGCTAGATCCTGCAGGTTTGCATTGCACAACATCAGAAAGATCAGGCCCTTCTTAACAGAGCATGCTGCACAACTTCTTGTCCAGGCCCTTGTCATTTATAGACTGGACTATTGCAGTGCTATTCTGGCTGGACTTCCATCATGCACAATCAAACCTCTACAAATGATTCAGAATACAGCGGCACAACTGGTCTTCAGCAAGCCCAAAAGGGCCCACGTCACACCTCTCTTGCACTGGCTACCGGTTGAGGCTCGCATTAAGTTCAAGACATTGATGCTTGCATATAGAACAGCTATAGGCTCAGCACCCTCCTTCTTCCACTCACTCTTACAAATCTACACTCCATCCAGAAGTCTAAGATCTACGAGTGAGCAACGCCTCATGGTACCATTACAGAGAGGCACAAAATCGCTTTCCAGAACATTTTCGCTCACCATTCCTGGTGGGTGGAATGATCTTCCCACCCCCATCCGGAATGCTGAATCCCTGACAACTTTCAAGAGACACCTGAAAAAAAACCAACAACTTTGCTTTCTCTTTCCTCAATCCCTCCTTGTCTAGCTTGTACTAATCTGAACAATGCCTGAAACTTGTATTATGAGCACTTCCTGTGTTTATTTGCCTCTTTATTATGAATCACTTGTTGTATTCCTCAGTTGTAAGTCGCTTTGGATAAAAGCATCTGCTAAATTAATAAATGTAAATGTAAACGGGGGCATGACCAAAAAAGTTTGAGAACCACTGATTTAATAAATTGCAATGCATTCGACAGGATTTTACATCAATGTATTGAGAAAACGAATCGTTAAACCCCTACTTTTAACATAGATGAGGAATAATTTAACATTTTTTATGTCCATCTACTCTGTCTTTATTTTCTAGCATGCTAGTTTCCTAATTTACTGCTCAGTATGTAGGTCACACATTGTCCACAAATGACCAAATGCACAAGGTTAGCACTGAGAACAAAGGTGTTATTCTCACACATTTATTGACATTTACACACTGCACACTGCATGGATTTTAATCAAAGCTTCAAAGAAGATGACTTTGATTAAAAAGCCCTTGCTAGCCAAGGGTTTACTGTACACTGAACAGTATGGAAAGCAACAGTGCTGACAAGCTAAGCAGTCAAACTGAAGAAATATTTCCTGAAAACAATTACTTCAACCATTTACAGAGCTGTATCGACAGATTAAGGTTTAGCAATACTGGCTTTTGGTTTTGGGTACCTGTATGTACGATGAGGTTGTGAGTTTTGGAGCGAAACGTTGGTCCCTTCCCAAAGATGGACACAGAGTACCTGGTCTGTGGTGTGAGATTTGCCATTTGGCGTGAGCGGGCCGTTCCGGAGAGAACTGTAGTAAAGCTTGTAATGTTTTCTCCACTCTTGTTCATCTTTGTACTGAGTTCAGAGACTACATTTTTTCCATTGCTCAAACTACTTTTCTTTGCTGCTGTTGTCTTAAGTCCTTTCTCATCATCATCATCTTTTTCTTTTTTCTCACTCTCCTCATCCATCTCATCCTTGTCTTTGTTTTCTGGTCCAAGCTCAGTTTGAGTGATTGTGAAGTGTTTGAACTTTCCTTTTGGTGCACCCCATATTAGTACAAACCCTGTTGATGTCACATTGTTGACCCCCACATGCTCAATGGAGCCATCGGTTTCACTCAACACATATTCCTGAGTGCTATTATCATTTTCCGTGGGAGGGTCTGTGGAATAAGAATTGTCAGAGTTTCCTTTTCCATACTGACGGATGTTTGGGCCAATTCGAGTGGTACCCCCGTGTTTTATTTGGGAATGTCTGTTGGCTGGCTGTCTATTGGCTGATCCATTGGTCTTGTTGATAATTACATTCGGTCTAATCTTAATATTAGTGCCATTTTCTTTCGCAGGGGTTAAAGCAGCTTCTAATGGTTGGATAGGACCGCCTTGGTTGATAGTTCTATTGTTTCTGTTAATGGGTTTTGAAGCAAAAGGTCGTCTTAGGGTTCCCTGGTAGGGGTGCTGAGGTGACTCTAGAACTGGCCTCGTACGGTTCCATAAAGGACTGACATTGGGACGGCGAGGATAGGAACCCCTAAACGGTGTGCGCCGATATGGATTGGGTGCTTCAATGCCTCTGTTTTTTATTGCAATGTCTTTTTTCAAGGGGAATTTGACGGGCAATGGAGTTGGAGTCTCAGTGTCAGACTTGTGAGCAAGTTCAGGAGTTGAATCTTGGAATTGTCTTGCAGCTGGAATTGAATTTAACACTTCCTTCTCAACAAGCGGTTCTTTTGCAAAACGAGAGGCGATGGGACTAGGCCAAGATGGATGCATGTGTTTTTGTTTCTCTAAAGATGAGAAAGAGGAAGTTGGCTTAAAATGCGGTCTACCTACTATTGGCAGAGAAGCTAAACTTGGGGCTTTTGGTCTAGTTGGTTGTCTGGGGATGGATAGTGAAGATGCCCGGATACTGTTTTTTCTAGGCGGTCTTTCTGCTGTTGACTGATTTCTTGTTGTATGTCGATTCACTCTCTCAGGTTGTGCCAAAGATTGTGGTGTAGGGAAGTGAAGATTGTGTAGGTATGGAGGAGCGGATGTGGAGGTGAGGGGCTGGTAAAGTGTTGACTCAGGCTTTCTCGTTGAAAAAGGAGTGCCATTCATTACATTTGCATTCTTTTCCACTGTCTCTACATCAATTTCCTCCTCTCCTTCTTGCTCTTTCACACTCCTTCTGGCTTCAGACGTCTCCACTTCAGGCCCTGTAACCCCCATTTCATTGACTGTAGCTCTGTCTGTTAGAAGTTTGTGTAAGAGATCATTTCCATTTAAATGGCCAACTATAACGGTCAGGTTTTTGGTCAGTGCATTGCCATCTGAGATGTTTCCATGTATCTTTCTGTACCCAACCAAAACCTTTCGAACACATTTAGTCCCATTTATATAGGCTGTTAGGTTTTTTTCTGTTGTAATTGTAGGCTCTTCAGTCGATTCAGTGACATTTGTGAAGGGCAGTGGGGTGGCAGTTGGGGTGGCTGTGTGTTTCTGAAAGGTGAAGCTTGGACTGGCATGTGCGGGTGTCTTGACAGATTCTCTTCTAAAATCAGTTTCAGCATTTCCCTCCTGCGATCTTGTCTCTTTCATTGTCAGTGCCAATGGTTTGCCACCAGAGACAGGAGAAACTGAGTCTACATTAGGGTTTCTTGGTCTCAGAGGATACCATGGCATTGACTTATTTGAAGAAGGCACAACAATTCCCCCTTTCACTCCTATCTGAGAAGAATTGAAACGTTTTATGTCTGGGCTATAAGGTCTTCTTATGGTTTGTGTACCGGGTTTGGGAAGCATCCCCTGTGGTCTTGTTTGCCCAGGTCTAAGAAGCTTGCCTGTTTTGAGTTGGCTCATATTCCCTGTTTTTTCTAAATTTTCAACCTTTCCATTTGTCACTGGTACCCCTTTGCTCAATCCTTGCTTTCGCGGCAAGAGTGTTGTGTTTGTTAACCTTGATGTCTTTCCTTTGTTGTCGTCTACCTGCATGCTCGCCGTCTCCGTGGCCATCTTGGTCGCAGGCACTGAGGCATTCCCTAAAGGCACGAATGAAGTTTAAAATATGGATTTAACATTAACAGCTCAGCTGGAGAGGGAAATCCTGTTAATAAAAAGCTGTTGTTAATGCAACAGGTTAAGTTAAGTCAGTTATCCAAACAGTTCTGGCATTGGGGTGGCCACTATCCTTCTGACATCAGTAAGTTTTGGTCCCCTCTTTGTCCTATAGAAAACTGGAGAGGTTTATATTTTCTGCAAGAAAGAAGAAAGGTAAAATATTCCTGAAGAAATAGAAATTGTGGCATTTCTGGTTAGAGTGATCATATTGTGTGTGTGTTGGGGGGGGGGTGGTTGGGTGACACAATATTTTATTCTTCACAAAAAACAAACAAACAAACAAACAAACAAACAAAAAAAACAAGAGAAAATGACCCAATCATGCAAATTTAAATGAGACTCTGCCTCACCACTTATAAAACTCAATCACAATAATATGTACTTTCCAACAGTGGGGACACTGGATTGTAAATATGACAAATTGACTGGGCTATTCACAATCAGCATGAGCCTCACCTAAATTCATATCATCTGGTAATTGACTTACTATGATGACTTTTTCTTGTACTCTCATTACCTGGTGCATCCAGATGTTTCAGTCTTGCTGTATGCTGTAAACACTTATGCTTAGCATGCAAAGGTGCTAATATCAGCGTTTTCATTAATCAGTAAATACCAGATTTTCATTGTGAAAAAATTCCCAGTGTCCGATAAAATAGCATAAAAAATTGTCAGATACAATGTCTATGTTGAGATCTTTCTTCAGATGAATGCAGATGAAGATTTTTAGAAATATGGGGCCTCATTTATAAAGCGTGTGTACACTCAGACTTGATCTTAGAGTGTGCGTATGCTTAAATCCACGCCAGCGCTCATATTTATAAAAACTGTCTTTGACGTGGAAAAGTGCTTAGAGTCACGTCAGGGTCTGAGCAGATGTATGCACTTTTTATTGTTGGTGTATTGCAGGTTTTGAATGTAAGCTGTTCTTGCAGCTCGTTGTTCTAAATTATGATGATTGGTGATATTTTATGTTAATGACGTTATTTAGGAGTTGTTTACAAGGCAGAGAGCTGAAACCATTCAATTGCGCGCATGATCAAGATCATTTGCGATTCATAGATTTCACATCTGAAAGAGACGCGTACACGCGTTTTCTGTGTGTACGCTCATTTTATGAATCAAACGTACGCATATTCGAGATATGATCATAAGATCAAATTTAGGATGGTTTCTGCGCAACATTTTATAAATAAGGCCCATAACCTGCACGTGTGAAGAGTGATGTAAACACATGAAGCTTGCACACAGAGAAGCACAGAGGACCGTCTCTTCTCTCGTGAGCTTCACAACGCACTTACATCACCAATTATCGGATGAGCTCCAAAAAACAGACTGCACCATAACTGATGCACACAAATCCATCGTATGACTAACGTGAGTGTTTGCTGTGTCAGCCTAGACAGTAATAAGCCCGAGAGCAGCACAAGAGAACTCCATCAGAGGTGAAACTGTGAATACGGGAACATCCAGTAACAGAACCATCCATCAAGAGTTTTTGAAGACCATTGCCAGGAATGTAAAGGAATGTTTATTGTGTACAGGTGAACGTGGATGAGACAAACTAGCGGTTTACAACATCATGATCGATGAGTTGAAAGTGGTAACACTTTATTTTGATGGTCCCTTTTGAGCATTCTGTTGACAATAAGTAACATTGCACCTACATGTCAACTAACTCTCATTGGAGTATTAGTAGACTGCCTGCTTCATATCTGCTAACTTTTTTTGTGATGGTCACCCAACAGACACTCTACTGACTATAAGTATCTTTGCAAATACGTCAACCCTTGTACTAACCCTAACCCTACCAGTCTACTAATACTCTACTAACACTCTAATGAGAGTTAATAGATATGTAGGTGCAACGTTACTTACAGTCAACAGAATATGTTAAAGGGACCATCAAAATAAAGTGAAACCATGATGATTTCTAATGTAAAGTGATAAATATGATATCTAATGTAGTATGAACTCTCAAATAAAATATTTACTCTCTCTCTCTTACAGAAAAACCACATTAATTTCACATGTGATTTTAACATGATTGTGATGAGATGACCGGACTTTTTCCATTTTGTCTGGTAAATTGTATCATTACCTGACATGTTAGTCTGCACCAAAAGTACTTAGTAGAAATTCTGGTAACACTTTAGAATACTGTTTCTTACTTACTGCATAACTAATAAGGAATTATTGAAGAACTAACAGGTAATTATTCATTAACTCTTAACTCATTACTGTTAACTACTAAGGAAGATGTGTTAACTAATCAGTATGTAATATAATTTTATGATTGTGTTAAGTAACGGTTAGCTAATCAATAACTAATTTCTTTTTTCATACCTCCTTAAGAACTACTATTAATTATCTACTAGTTAAGGTTCAAGAA
The DNA here is from genome assembly GCA_021397915.2 of Tor tambroides. Taxonomy (NCBI): domain Eukaryota; kingdom Metazoa; phylum Chordata; class Actinopteri; order Cypriniformes; family Cyprinidae; genus Tor; species Tor tambroides. The sequence continues at coordinate 12,889 of JAFVLL020031204.1, forward strand.
AAATAACTATGAAGTAACTACTAATAAACAGTCATACACAATTAAATTAAATTAAACGGAGACGTGCTGAAATCGCGTTTGGTCTCGTACTGCATCGCGTCCCTTGTCAGTGTCAGGCGCTTGCTTAGCAATTTGTTGCATTAACAGGAAAGTGTGTGCAGCTGAATTGGAGTAGTGTTTTGTTAGATGGGTATGAAAAAGCTTAGTTTACCCGCGCAGCGGGGTCGCGTGTGAAGACCTAATATTAAAGACCATCGACTCTACCGTGCGACTCCACCGGGCAGGGACACCGACAAAGGATATAAGTATCACTTTTTATTTCTCCTCTTTCCTACTACTTGTTTCACTTCTGTTTCAGTTTTTATAACCATTTCTTACTATGTGTTAGTAAGTTGTTGTTGTTGTTTTTAAAACATGTATGTTTGGCTCAGTGTTGATGTCTGTATTGGTTGTTTATTAAGTTATAGTTTTATTTAATTTTAGTTATTTTAGTACTTCATACTACATGGAAATGAAATAATATATATATTGCATTTATTTTTATATGTATGTATATGTGTGTGGCTGTACATACACGTTGTTTTTTGGTGTTTGGCTTAGTGTTATGTTAGAAGCATTATTATACTCATACCTTTTGTTGTTTTAATATTTTAAATTGTTTTCAGCTTTACTTTTTTTGTTTTCATTTAAATGTTTAGTTTTTGAAATGTTGTATGCATTTTTCATTTTTATTTAATTTCTTTATTTTCTTAAATGTGTGTGTTTATATAGTATTTACAGAGTTTTGACTTTTAGTTTGTTACTTTTTCTTATTTGTAAGTCGCTTTGGATAAAAGCGTCTGCTAAATGAATAAAAGTAAAGTAAAGTAAAGTAAATTGAGTTGTGACCCTCTCATATAAATGTTATTAGCAGTAGTAGTAGTATGAAAATGCAATATTAATGAAAGCAATAAATTTTATAGAGGTTTTCCCTGTGTAGTGAATTGTTTTGTGAGTGTGTTTTGTAAGAAATCAGCTTCAGATAGGAACCCCACCACCACTCCAGTGCCATGCGATAACTTACCTTAGTTTTTATATTTTATATACAGTACTGTATGTGTACCTCCTCAGCATATACCACATTACCATTAATTCAGTTCCTGTATGTAAGGCAAAGACTGAGGAAAAATGAAAATACAGGTAACCCATTAGTAATTAATAAAGAATTATCAAATAATTCTGCAGGACTTATTTTCAACCTGAAACAGTAGGCCTATTCTAAAGTGAAAATATAGTGAAACCTATAGTAATTAATTAAGAATTATCAGATAATTCCGCAGGAATTACTTAGAACCTGAAACAGTATTCTAAAGTGAAAATATAGGGAACTCATTAGTAATTAATAAAGAATTATCAAATAATTCTGCAGGACTTATTTCGAACCTGAAACAGTAGGCCTATTCTAAAGTGAAAATATAGTGAAACCTTTAAGTTGGATAGTTATGGCAAGACAGTGGAGTTGAGGTTCCTTTCCGAAGCAGATTTCCTACAGAACATGCGCACAATGCAATTATTTAAGATACAGGCAAAAACATAAGGGGTGAGAACCAGAACGGCCCTTCTGGTTCTCACCCATCGTTATGTACAATTATAGTAATGAGTCCTTTTGGGTGTGCATCAAACAAAATGCATATTTCATTTCCATTATAGGCTAATAATAGTAGTATTAGACTGTAACAAAGTTGCTACTGTAGTGGTACCTTATACTTGTCCTTTTACTCAAGTAATTTTGAAAATGAATAGGCCTACTTATAATTTTACTGGAGTAATATTTTATTGGAGTATCTGTACTTTTACTCAAGTACTTGATTTGTGGGCCACAACCTGATTATAATAGTGATTATTTGCGTATAACTGCACAGTAGTAGTTATTTCATAGTTATTTTCTTGAACCTTAACTAGTAGATAATTAATAGTAGTTCTTCAGGAGGTATGACAGAATACATTAGTCATTGATTAGTGTTCATAAAATCATAAAATTGTATTACATACTGATTAGTTAACACATCTTCCTTAGTAGTTAACAGTAGTGAGTTAAGTGTTAATGAATAATTACCTGTTAGTTCTTCAATAATTCCTTATTAGTTATGCAGAAAGTAAGAAACAGTATTCTAAAGTGTTACCGAAATTCTGATAAACAAAGTTTCTCCCTTGCATTTCTACTACACGACTTCCTTAAGGGATTTCAATGTCGCTTTTCTTTAAGATATCAAGGCTGAGAAAAGGTAACAGTATTGACCCTAATTACAGCATTACATAGTGTGTGTAACAGCAGATGTTTTGTCACTCCACAACTGACTAGACCTGCTCATGATAAAGACAATTTGCTTTTAACTGTAACAAATTTGCATGCTGTAATTCATCTTCATGAACTCACCAGGAGTTGCCTGTACAGTCGCTGGCAGGCTCCGGATGCTGTCTTTCTCCGTCACTAATGAGATGTCATACAAGCGGCCCGGCTCCAAGCTGTTGATCTTGGCAGAATCTCTCTCCGGCGGCAGGTTTATGTCTGGAAGTCTGCGCGATCCATCTGTCTGATTGGGTGCAATGGAGAGGACATACCTGTCAATCTCCCCCTGTGCCTTCTCCCATTGGACAATGACTGATGTAGTGGTGGTCTTCACAACTTGCAAGTCTTTTGGGCCAGAGATCACTGTCCAAAAATGAATCCAGGAATGAATCACTTGTTAAAAACAGACTAGAAATCTACAAAACACACGACTACTGGTCCTTACGATTCTGTCGGCATAGACTCACATGTGGTGAATTCTGCAGTGCTCTCCGTTCCCATAATGCCGTCTTTCTCTCCGGTGATGCTGACCGAATACTCCTGTCCAGCGGCCAGTCCAGTCTGAGTGTAGGTGCTCAGTCTGCCAGTGATTTTGGAGCTTATTTTCTGATCTGTTTCTTTCTGTGGAGAGAATACTGTAAAAATCAGCACACCCACATGACTTACCCAGACAAAATGCTAAACGCATGTTGTAATATACTGAGTGTTTATTATATAAAGCGGCCTTTATATACAGCGGATATCTACAATAGGCACTAATGTTCATTTTGTTTCTGTTTTTTTTACTGCTGTGATAAAAAGAGGCCATTACAGTCACTAAATTTATATTCGGTTTCAACCTGATCGTAAGAATTTGTTAGTTTTGCATGAGTTGGCAATTTTATATGAATTTGTACAATCTGACTTGTATGAAAACCATCGGTAGGTAAAAACATGAACCATGAAGCTCCACCCATTAAACTTAACCCTCAAAGAATATGAATAAGATTGTATGAATTCATGTGGATTTGCTGAATTGAAAAATAAAGTTACACTTTATTTTGATAGTCCACTTTAGAGATTAACTTTGTAACAACATGTTAACTAACTCTCATTAGAGTATTATTAGACGGTTAGGGTTAGGTTAATGGTTAGTACAGTAAGTTGGCAAAAACGTATACTCAGTAGAATGTGTGTTGCAGGACCATCAAAATAAAGTGTTAGCAGATCTAACAGTCTACGAATACTCTAATGAATGCTAGCTGACACGTAGTTGCAAAGATACAAAAGTACAAAAGCGGACTATAGAAATAAAGTATAGTTTACACACTATTGACACTTTAATGATCAGTCAATAAAAGTTCACCAACATCATCTCTTCCAAATATTATCTTCATTTAAATCAACACATATGAACATGACTAGACTGACTGCAAAATCATTTTCTGAATCAAATGTGGTTGGTTCTTACCAGTTCCAAACTTGTTTGCTGTCAGGCTGTTATGAGTGGTTGCCAGGCCATTGCTTTACAGTTGTTATGGTGTTGTGAATGGTTGCTAGGGAATTGCTAGGTGGTAGTTTGGTTGCACAAGTCTTTAAAATCAGCTAAATGAACAGTGTTTTCTGGTTTTACTGCTGTTCTTTATCAACACTATCCAAAATGTCTCTGAACTAAATTGTATAGCCAACATTCACAATTACAACTTCTTATGAACAATGACAAATTCTTCCACTATAATGATTCTGCCTGTAACTGACACAGTCCCATATCAGAAAGTCATGGCTTAAAGAGAGTAATGAGTTTCCTGGTGGCAAATTCTGACTTATATTTCAGTAGTACATTCATTATCGGAGAGCCAATATTTTGCACATAACAGAATGAAAACTAGAGGGCTGTTTATCTCATACATTGGAAAAGCCACTCTCCAGCACTTTATTAGCTCTACATTCACGACGCCAATTGGGTGGTGTTCTCTGGTCTTCTTGAGTTTGTGTTTCTTATAATAAATTTAACTGGGCCCAGCTGAGAGACAATCTTTCTTGTTTCTTAACTAATTTGAAGAAAACATCACAACTGTGCACTTTATTGACATCTTTCTGCCTGTTTGAGTTATTTATCAATGAAGAGGACGAGTGCATATCTCGTGTTATTGTTGTTGTCCTCCTGCCGTCTCCAGCGTGTGTCACAGCAGCTGTTCTGTGATGTCATCTCTCTGGCTGCCGTGTGTTTTTGACCATGTTTACGCCTTTCCTAGCAACAAGCATCCCACATCTGTCCCTCTTTCTCTCTACCGCTCCCTTTCTCTGTAGCTGCTGATGGATTTCTGTCTTTCATTGCGTTCATTTCCTCACCCCTGTCTCCAGTCATATCACTGAACTTTCTCTGCCCGTTGTCATATTTGTCCTCTTTAATCCTTTGATTCATCTGTTACTCTCTTGTATGCTGTTTCTGCCTACTTTCCTTCTTGTTCACTCTGTCTTTCTTACACCCACTCATTCATGTTTTGTGTGAAAAATGTGCCCTTTTCATTGTCTCAGTGGCTCCGCTGTGTTTTTTTCCATCTAACGGCCATTCATATCATTTTCAAACATCTGTACAGTGCTGAAACAACTGTTCGTTACAGCGTTTCCTTTTGCTTTCTGTCTGGTATGTTATAACACGTGAACATGAGACCAGTGACCAAAGTCCAGCAAAAAAAAAAAAAAAAATGCAGTTTTATTGTTGTAGGTGTGGTCGCTGATCGTTGTTTGGTCAGTTTCTCACAGTTCTGCTGTAGAAATCAAAGCTCCAAAACAAAGTAACTATACGTTAATAAAAACACATACAGAGAGCCAAATATACGGAGAGTACAGTGATACAGTACACATTTTATCATTTAATAAAAATTACACTATACATGATCTTAGTGTACATTTGAACTGAAAAATGTACATGAATTTTAGAATTTCTTGGCATTTGCTGTACGTCAGCCTTTAATGACAGCAGAACTGGAGCCGACACTTTTCCATGATCAGTGGCACTAATTTGGTTAGTAGCACCCCCCCCCCCCAAAGAAAGGTGACCAAAGACTTAAAGCCCAAATATAAAAAAATATCTGAAAACATATTGCCATTATTCTTGAAAATGATAAAAACAGATTATTTTCCCTTTTCCTTTCGGTGAAACGAGGCTCTGCGTTATGACACCGATGCTATAAGAATACCTCCAGTGTTACCGGTGTCTGAAGCATGTGTGCCAACTCAATTGGCTGAAGACAGTCACATGACGGAGCATGATGCGCAAACAATGCCATAAAAAGGTAGCTACATCATGGAATCCCTAGCTTCTTTGTCTTCAGGAAGCCACTTTGTCTGTAGAATTTTACTCCAAATTCCTCTACTGGTCTGAGGTATGGTCAAGCATATATTCCCTAGCACCTATTGACACTGGCTGTTAGGGGAAGAGGCCCTTATACTGCTGAGGGCCTCTGACGGTGTTAGATGAGGTGACCCTTCGCTAACCCATAGGCATGGTGTAGTTATCTGTGAGTCTGCTTTAATGCACTTCCTGTAGAAATGGGTGAGTCGACTGAGTTGGATGTGAGTGCTGTCTTCCCACTCTCTCTAGTCCCTCCCTACCACTGCGGCTGGAGGTGATAGTGTGAATGTAGATACACGCAGGGTACCAAGCTTCCTCGGGTTACAAAAAAGGGATGGGTGAGTCGAAAGAGCTGGAAGTAGGCATTGTAGATATGTAGATGCATCTGTGCAGCATGCTTCCTGCAGGAATGGGTGATGGTCTTGTGTTTGGTCTTAGTGGAATAGATCTGCTACGCTGCTGCTGCGGCTGAGCAAGCACGACTTGCTACTGCCAATACATCCACAACATGCTGCTGTGAGCATATAAGAAATACTGCTGCTGCACATATAACATATATGAAATATATATGTTATATGTTGTTGCACACACTGTCGTGGCGGCGGTGTTGCAACAATATATAGTGATATTCTCAGTGTTACCCAGAAAACAGGATACAGGTTTAACTCAGTCGAATTACTTCTGCTTAATGTTACACTGTCAGATATGCAAAAGAAATCTCTCCTATCTTTTGCTCTGGCTACTGTGTATAGACCACCAGGGCCATATACAGATTTCCTAAAAGAATTTGCAGATTTCCTCTCAGACCTATTGGTTAATGTTGATAAAGCGCTAATTGTCGGAGATTTTAACATTCACGTCGATAATACAAATGATGCATTAGGCCTTGTGTTTACTGACCTAATAAACTGTTTTGGAGTCAAGCAAAACATCGCCGGGCCCACTCATCATTTTAATAATACGCTAGATTTAATTACATCACATGGAATTGATCTTACTCATATAGATAACATACCTCAAAGTGATGATGTTACTGACCACTACCTTGTATCGTGCATTCTGCCTATTACTGATATTAACTATATGGCTCTGCGTCATCAACTGGCCAGAACTATTGTTCCAGCCACCAAAGACAGATTCACAAATAACCTGCCTGATTATCTCAACTGCTCTGTGTACCCATAAATACACATGAGCTAGACTAAATGACTAGCAACATGGGCACTATCTTCTCTAATACATTAGAAGCTGTTGCCCCCATCAAATTGAAAAAGGTTAGAGAAAAATGTACTGCACCATGTACTGCACCATGTACAGTAATACCCATTCTCTCAAGAAAGAAACTCGTAATCTTGAGCTCAAATGGAGAAAAACTAATTTGGAAGTTTTTAGAATTGCGTGGAAAAACAGAATGTCCAGCTATAGACAGGCTCTAAAAGCTGCCAGGACCGAGCATATCCGCAACCTCATAGAAAATAACCAAAACAATCCAAGGTTTTTATTTAGCACAGTGGCTAGATTAACAAATAACCAGACACAACCCGATCTAAATATTCCCTCACAGTTTATTAGTAATGACTTTATGAATTTCTTCACTGATAAAATGGATAACATCAGAAATACAATAACAAATGTAGATCCTACTGCGTCTAGTACTTCAGCTTCATTCATCGCACCCAAACAAAAACTGCAGTGCTTTACAACTATAGGACAGGAATAAACTAAATAAACTAAAGCTAAATAAACTTATGAGTGCATCTAAAGCAACAACATGTTTATTAGAACCTGTACCCACTAAACTACTGAAAGAGTTGTTACCTATAGCAGAAGAGCCGCTTCTCAATATTATTAACTCATCATTATCTTTAGGTCACATATCCCACAACCAATCAAGCTGGCAGTTATTAAGCCTCTTGTTAAGAAACCACAGCTAGATCCTTGTGAACTGGCAAATTACAGACCCATTTCAAATCTTCCGTTTATGTCTAAAATTTTAGAAAAAGTTGTGTCTGCTCAATTGTGCGCCTTCTTGCAAAAAATGATCTCTATGAACCTGTCCTACCTGTCTGATCGCTACCACTTTGTTTATTTAAAAGGGGAGTCATCTCAATTATCACCAGTAAAGTATGGAGTACCACAAGGATCTGTCCTAGGTCCTCTGCTATTTTCAATATGCATGTTGCCCCTTGGTGATATTATTAGAAAATACGGGATTAGTTTCCATTCTTATGCTGATGATACTCAACTCTATATCTCAACAAGATCAGATGAAACTTCTAAATTATCTAAGCTAACAGAGTGTGTTAGCATTTTCAAAAAGTTTGATAACTAATAATTTTCCTCATTAAATTCAGATAAGACAGAGATATACGATTGACCAAAAAACAGTACAGAATCTCTTGGATTACAATTTTTACAACTATAAAATGATAATGTTATCTTCACAGTCAAAAATCAGCAAGGGTATTAGACAGCAACTTGTCTTTTGAAAATCACATTTCCCATGTTACAAAAACAGTTATTTTTTCCATCTTAGAAACATTGCTGTTACTTCTAAACATGTTACCTGTTTGATGCAGAAAGCTAATCATGATTCATGCACCCCAGACTGACCATTGCAATGCACTAGCTATTAACTGTCAACAAACAAGCCAAACCAAAATGCAGCAGCTAGATTCTACTACAGGGTCAAGAGAATATGATTATATTACTAAAATTTTACTGCCTCTGCACTGTCACTCATCGTTCCGCAGATCAGTCACAAACACACACTACCCATAAGGCCTCAACGGTTTGTGGTCCTGGGTACCTAACCACCTCTACCACGCTTGGTTCCATCTCGCTCCCTAAGGTCGCAAAACTCTGGACTTTTGGTAGTACCTAGGATAGCAAAGTCAACTAAAGGAGGTATAGCTTTTTCACATTTGGCTCCCAAATTCTTCAGACACACTCTCTCTGTTTAAATCTAGATTAAAGACACATCTTTAGCCAAGCATTTTTCTAATGCATCTCATAATCTTGTACTGCAGTTATATCTGATCAAACGCACATTATTCTTTAGCCAAGGTTGAACAAATCATTTTTGCTTGGATGGAACAGCAGCTACGCTAATAATGTCTCTATTTGCCACCTGATCCAGTTCCTATCCAGATCAGATGGTCACTGTAGTCACCCGGATCCAATCCGTATCCAGATCAGATGGTGGATCAGCACCTAGAGACGACCTCTACAGCCCTGAACGTCAGCAGAGATCAGGACACCTAGATGAACCCCAGAGACAGATCCCCAGTGAAGACCTCGTCACCTAGACAGCCATCGGGACAAGACCACGGGAACGAAATGAGTCCTTCACAAAATCTGACTTTGCTGCAGTTGGAACTGAAATGCCGTTTTGTCTGGCCAGAGGAGAACTGGCCCCCCGACTGAGCCTGGTTTTCCCAAGGTTTTTTTCTCCATTCTGTCACCAATGTAGTTTTGGTTCCTTGCCACTGTCGCCTCTGGCTTGCTTAGTTGGGGACACTTATTTTCCAGCGATATCGTTTACATGATACTATTTAAACTGAACTGAGCTGGACGATGACATGATTGAATTCAATAATGAAATGCCTTTAACTGAAAATTGAGTGTTTAATCTTGTCATTTTACATTATTGACACTATTTTCCTATTCTGATACTGGAAAGTTGCTTTGACACAATCTGTATTCTTAAAAGTGCTATATAAATAAAGGTGACATGACTTGACTTGATTTGTTTCTCTGTTTCTGCCACGGGATTAACATCCTGTCGTAACTAGGAATTGCACAAGATTCAGTTTGGATCCAACCCTTAAATGATCTGAGATGACCAAACACCTGAGAAGAGATGATGCCAACCCCTCAGAGGACCTCAGATGATGCCAACCCTCAGACAACATACAGAATTACCAAATTTTGCCATATGTTAAATATATTAAGTTTCTACAATATATAAATATTGTAGAAACTTAATTTCCTGTAAAGCTGCTTTGCAACAATTTGTATAGTGAAAAGAGCTATACAAATAAGATTGAACTGAATTTAATTGAATTGAAAATAACCTCCATATAGCATACATGAATCACACCATAGCAGATCTATACAGGTGGAGCTGGGGAAGGTGTAGGGATTCTGAAGCACACTGCAACTGTTACAGCAAACACTAGCCAAGCATTTGAATGCTGAGCAGTGAGCTCATTGGCTGCTGATACAAAAAAGAACCAGTTGGCTGTGCCATGTGATGATGTCATTATGTCAGATTGAGTTTGACCCATTGGACTGCACCATCTAGAGTTCAAAACTTTGGATTTGAGAATGCTGATGTAGAAGGATCTATCTTTACATGCTTCCTCAGGGTTTGTGAGGAAAGGGTTATGACAGACTAGGGAAATAGAAAAGCGTAGAGTGTCCTATTTTTATCACCCTCTCCAGCATACAGCATATAACACGCACAGCAACCATCAGCCAATCAGAGAGGTAGTAGGATGCTTTAGTGCCCCACTTTCTCAATTGCCTTCTCCAGCCTTCACCTAAAGGTAGTAGCCTGATGAGAATTTGTCGGCTTGCTTCCCTAAAGGCAGTGTAGACATGCTGGGTGGTTATGGTGGTTGCATGCCTATGGGCATCCTACTTTCTGCCGCTCTAAGCTGTGTTGGAATATCAATGTAGAAGTAGGACCATCATTGCGGCGTACTGCCCTGGTAACACTGAAGATGTGGCATGTCGGCACCTCCACAATTTGTCTGTGGTGAATGAGACCTATAGCGGTCCCTTGAGAGATCTGCAGTAAGAGCCATTAGATGACAGCCAAGGAAGGGCAATGAGTTAATAAAAAGTGTGGTGCTCCATTCTCTCATCAGCTGTCCCTTCTTGTAGGGTCCTGAAGTGCTCTTGCTTTGTCTTCTGAGGAGAACTGAGTGTTAAGCAGGCATTTGAGAGAGACTTGCTCTCTCTTGTAGCCCATCCAGTTCTGAAGTTTGGATGCTTGTTTATACGCTCCCCTCGGTTTGGTTACTTTTAAGAGCTTTAATGAGTCTGGGGATGGCTAAGGTAGTGGTGCAGCAGCAACCATCGGTTCACCTCAGAGGACAAAGCAAGAGCATTTCAGGAACCTTCCTGGAAGGGCAGGTGATACTTCATCTTACTTTTACACTGATTTTCCAACACAGCTTGGAGGGGCAGAAAGTAGGATGCCCATAGGCATGCAACCGCCATAACCACCCAGCCCTCTTCCAGTCGTCCCTAATTAGCTCTGCTCCCGCAGATCTGTTGGTCTCACGACCATGCTGTTTATGGGCATCTGAGCTGCAGAACGTTCCATGCCTCTAGGCACTACAGTTCTTGTTCTCTTGTATGCTGGTGGAAAGTGACACTGCCACCATCCAGTCAAGACTGAGATGGTCCCTGACCAGAAGAACTGAAGGACCTAAGTCACTCTTGACTCGCTAACTCTATGTTGAGTTTCACAGCACTGATGGGCAGACATTTGGTCACTCTGGCACAGTGGGTATTAATGTTCCCATAATGTCAATGTCATGATGGAGCGTCTCATATCCTCAAAAGGCAACTGCTACCGTTATGCATGTAACCTCAGTTCCCTGAGACAGGAATAAGACACTGCATCTCGTTGCCATACTTCAGCCATGTTTGTGCATCTTTCTTAAGACAGTTAGAATCACTGAACCCTGTGCCTGTCCTGTCACAGCCACGTAAGCCATCTCTGAACTCTCTGCCTATTTTGTCACGGACACGAAGGCCATTCTCGAACTTACTGCCTGCCATGTCACGGCCACGGAGGTTGTCCCTGAACTCTCTGCCTGTCCTGTTAAAGCCACTCTGTCAGTTTAAATCTAGATTAAAGACCCATCTCTTTAACCTGGCTTACACATAACACACAATTGCATTTCTATAATTCAAATCTGTTACCCTCTGGGGTTGAAAACCGCACCAGTGCGGTCTGTCTCGTTTTTTCGCGATGACCGCGAAAAGAACTAAAATTAGGCCATCATTTTTGATCATACAGATAAGAATAAGGTATCATTTGAAACTGCAAAGGGTCTACTTTTATTTGTGTATAGTCATAATAACAACAAAGCAATGTGCTTTTGTAAAATAAAGAAAATAAACAGGGTGTGCTCTCTGCTGTCAAGGTCTCTGTCACCTCTCTTCACAGACACGTAAATAAAACAACCTGAATCTCAGCGAATACTTGCCTCAAAGACATGAGAAATATATGTATAGAAAGCTAGAAATGTCTACTTTTAAATGAAGTAAGTCATGTCTAAAACAAATATTCTCTGATAAAGTAATCCATATGAAACCAACGCGGTGTCCAGTTTTTCCCGTCTTAACTCATTATCTCTAATGTGACCACGCCCACGAGCCGAATGCGCTTTTCAAATTCTAAATATCCATGTGAGGCGTGCGGACATGTAAACGCCCACATCACCTCTATAAACAAAGCGTGAGGATTTCATCAAGTTCATCTCGGTTACTTGTCATTTTTGAAAAGAAGATGCGCTGAGAGGAATAACCCAGGATTTACCTCAGAAGAAGAACACGATGCGACGCGGCTTGAGCCAGTGGAGGAGATCATTTATATGAGTAAGATTACTCGGGTTAGTTGCTATTGTGTTATTGTGACGTAACATGTACACATTTTACTAGTTAGACTTTTCCCAAACTATAATTCCTGACTACAAGTATGAAATCAAGTGAAACATTCTGAAATATGTGTCATTTCATTGTCTAAATGTCTCACAATGCCAGAATGTTTATTTAATGTTCTATAAAATATAAAACCACAAGACATAAAAGTGGCATGAGTGCCCTTTGTCTCTCAGGTGTGAATCACTAAATATTCAAGGAACAATGTCACTCCCTTGGATACAGCTTTCTAACACAAAACATGTCTTATAAAAGTTACATCAATATATTGTTTGCTGTGGATGTGTGGGCAGAATGATTTACATATTATTTTGTAGCAAAATCTCTAGACTACCACATCCAGTTCTCAAAAGTGTTGTGAAAAGATGCTCTGTAAGTGTTTCATGGTCTTATTTCAGTGACTTAAAAATTTTAGTTTTTCACTAATCACGCATAAATGTTGTTTTCTCAAGAACACAAACATGTACGTTCAAGCTGCTCACATATTATTGTAGCCCAGTTTGTGCTTATTAAAGTGTAATCTGATAACACCTGATGTACTTGTTACATCATAAGAAGAATGGCATCTACACTAATATTAGTCTCTCTGTCTCCAGACAAATTTGTCTTTGTATCCAGACAAATTTTGGATCTGCACTCAGGAATGACCACAACACAGCCCTTAAAGTGAAAGCCATGACAATTATACAAGTCCTTGAGACAGATCCTCAGCAAAGACCTTGACAACCAGACAAGCCCTCAGCACAGATTTCTAGCTATGCTACATCATGAGGGATGTTCATCATACTGAATGTTTGATAAAACTGAACTTTGAACCTCTATATAAATAAGACGACTTGACTTGACTTTACATGATTATTAGAGAACCTCTAATTATTACAGATTATGGAGAACCTCTTGTGCTCTTTTTTTGGGGGGGCTTTTAATCTTTGTAGGAAGCCGTCTGAGAGCTGCGGATTAGACTGAAGTGCTTCAAATATTGTTGCATGCGAAAATAAGAGTTTCAGCATGTTGGGATATTTCAGAGATTACAGCATCATCACATTTCATTCCTGAAGCATCTGATGAGCCTGCTGCAGTCTCTCATTGATACAGCTTACATCACCCACCCCACAGCAGATTGATAGCATATGTTTCTTAATGAACAACTGCTGACAGAAACAGGCCATCAAACTGAGCTGAAACATCACTGCAGTCCAGCTGCTGGGTGCAACAAACCCCTCAGCTAAGAAAACCTGCGTGGTAATTCCATTACAATTACCTCAGCTCTCCTACAGAAGCTTACCTCTTCCTGGTCCAGAAATGAAACGTCCAATAACAGTCAGAAATACTGACTCCACACTCATGGTGACATGTACTGTATGTCTTCTTTTCTTTATATAGACACTCGTAGCGATGGGCAATGTGTATGGTTTCAATAACAGTGAGATGGTGGCTGAGGTAGAGATGGGCACTAAACATTCAGAGGGCTGTAAATCAAAACAAGGCTTCTATCCAAAGCAAAGAGCTAATTTTTCCACTGCCAGATTTGGGCTGATTTTATGTCTGTGTAAAAATTAATTTGTTTTTCCTTTGGAAAACACACTCGGCCAGATTTAAGTTTGGGCTGCTGTGGGTTTTGTTAAATGCTTTTCTGTATCTGATATCAGAAGAGGGGAAAAATTCAGCGATTTTCATTTACGTTTTATTTTTTATTTTTATTTTTTTGGATGTATAAATGATGTATAAATCCTTAAAATGATTAATTCAATAATTATTTCAAATAAAAATACTACTACGTTTTAAATAACAGATCATTTTCACATTCCATTATTTTAAGTTGTATATTGCCATTGTACATTTATAGCACAGTTATGTTTCATGTTCTAGTGCCACTCATTGTCCTTTCCCCAAATATCAAAAAATATGATTCATTTTCTTCATACAAAATATAATTACACTTGTTCGTTTCTTTTGGGGTGGAATATGTTCCTGACAGCTTTCATGAGATTTACTCAAATTATGAGAAGTCATTGTCCTGGCAGGGCAGCATGGAAGTGACCTCATGTTTTCCGGGTTGAACATCTACTGCTATTATTCACCAATTTGTGCTTTTGAGGAGCTGACAATGAAATCTGTGCTTATTATGTTTATCATGCAGTGTATCGTAATGAGTTTGTATATGTAATGTGTGGTAGTGCTGTACTTGCCCTGCTGGTGAAGGTGATGTGGTAGGTGTCGTACTGCACGGCAGGTGGAGTCCAGAACAGAGTGACAGAGGACTCAGTGATGTCTCTGGTGCCGAGACGCGAGACGCCCGCCAGTGCTGGACAGAAGACGAGACAGATTCAAACACACCTGTTTCTACTTGAAACAATAACTGCAGTGCTGTATGTCTGATTACTACTGACCCGCTGCTCTATTAACTCACCAAGAGCACTCATAAAGACACAGTGAACACTCAGGGCAATACAAAATATAATGTTGGAATGTTACCATATGTGTAGAATTATTTAAACACCTCCATATGGAATATAAAGACACTCTTTAAAATGTCTGTGTCTGTAAAGCTGTTATACCATATGCTCCTTCCCAGTGGAAAAAGTAGACATACTCAGAAGCGGTAAAAATCTGATATGGATTTGTCACTTTCCATGAATAAGTTCCAAAATATGGCTTCATGAAAGATTAAAACATATTTTTGAGATGTTATCATAAATGTTATCATTTTGAAGTATCACATCAGAAACGAGTGATGGAAACGTCAAATTTCGAATACAAATCCCTTAATTCACAAAAAAGTTTTTACGCTCACTTGAGGTGGTTTTTGACTTGTGCCAAAAAGGCGTAATGTGAATAATGGAAGATGGAAACACATTTGCCGAATAAATTTCTCCATGTGCATCAAAAAAGTCACGTGACTTTGTGCTGTGTGACGGCATAACCTGACCGATCTCATTCCACGGCATCTAAAATGTTGTTATGGTCATTCTGAAATGCCTGAGCAAAGTCTGTCATCAAAGTATTTCTGTATAACCGTCTTACACGACTGCGTTCCCAAACAGCAGCATTCACCTCCGAAAGCTATGACCGCATTTATTTCATTTCGTCTGCTCGCTCTGAGGTGCAAGTATTTTATTATATGTGACCCTGGACCACAAAACCAGTCTTAAGTGTCAATTTTTCAAAATTTAGATTTCTACATCACCTGAAAGCTGTATAAATAAGCTTTCCATTGATGTATGGTTTGTTAGGATAGGACAATTTGGCTGAGATACAATTATTTGAAAATCTGGAATCTGAGGGTGCAAAAAAATCAAAATATTGAGAAAATCTCCTTTAAAGTTGTCCAAATGAAGTTCTTAGCAATGCATATTACTAATAAAAAATTAAGTTTTGATATAATTATGGTAAGAAATTTACAAAATATCTTCATGGAACGTGATCTTAATATCCTAATGATTTTTGGCATAAAAGAAAAATCAATAATTTTGACCCATACAGTGTATTTTTGGCTATTGCTACAAATATACCCCA